>OY101447.1:133306503-133607674 GCA_956483635.1 Panzeria rudis | reverse complement strand
GACTAGGTTGATATTGGTTTTTATTTGAACTGTTATAAAAATGGGAGTGGTATCTTAGGATAAAAAGTCAATTAAATTATCCTGATTTCGGTTTTGAGGAGCCTTAGAATCCTTAGGATTTTATTAATTGACATGAACATGAACCACTTTGCTTGCGGCCAACGAATTTCATGCCAAATGATTGCCCTGGACCTATAAAAATATGTAACATATGTAAAAATGGCGTCCGTTGGTCGCCATATTGTGACACTCGCAGGATTAAACCAAATCGATATTTTGTAATGCGCATATTTTCCATGTTTGGTAGCACATACATTTATGAACACCTTTTTCACAAATGAAGATGAATAAAACTGTACAGCGAACCAGATTAACTGAACATATAGCATTGATATTAAAAATATCATCAAGCAAAAATTTATCCAGCAAAAACTTTGCTTACTGGTAGGCAAAAAAGTATATGAGGGCTTAAGTCGTAACTGCTTACAATTTGACTCGATAACAACTTATATTTGTTTGAGAAGTCCAAAAAATAAGGGGTACCCCTTACAAATATATATATTTACATTGTCACAGCAATTAACTAGTTATTATTTGGCATACTTGAAGCTAAAAAATAAGTATTCAAATAAACATATTAACATTAAAAAAAAATGTATACACATTCATTTTCACTCAAAAAGTGGTTGTCTACTTTTTTTATTAATACATATCAACAAATTGTAGATAAAGATAAAATGCGTACTAATTTTATTAAGAACTAAGTAGTTGTTCTAATTTCGAGCAGGTTAATAAGATAAATAAGTACCACTCATTACTTTGTAACCCATTAATAAGGTACTGCCGATTACAAAAATGACAAAAGTTGTTGCTGCGTAACTCCAGACTTTGATGAATTGAAAAATGATAAGCACTGCATTATATTAATAAGTATATTTATTAATTTTATTAATATTTTTTAATAAATATATTTAATAAATATATTTATATATATTTATTAATAAATATATTTATATACATATTTTGTTTGTCTTCTTTGTGAATTATTTATATTCAATTTCCACTCAAAATTTGAATGTTTAATAAAAAAGTAAATGCGGCCCGCAAAAGGATTTGGACTTGGCCCTCATACTGAAATGAGTTTGACATGCCTGCTCTATAACAATGACTAAAAGATGGGGTTCATGCAAAGAAATTTGCATAACTTTTAAACTCATGGAGATCCCACTGACAAACTTTTGCAGTATAATGAGGAAGGACACCCTAGGCTAATTTTGGTTAAAAAAAATAAAAAAACATGACAGGTCCAAGTTAGAAAAATGTTAATTTCAATTGGTCATTTTTTTAATTAAATAATTTATTGAAGAGATCAGACGAAACAAGATTGAAAAAGTCAACACTTTCGCACCTCATTGCTCAACAAATAAACATTATAACAAACAATTTTGCACAGATATTTATACCTACTAGAACTATAGTTATGCCAAATATCAACGAATTGCAGCGAAAAAAAATTTTTGAGTTGTCCGCTTCAAAAATACTGCCCCATAGGCCACAATTAGATTTGGTACTTGGAGACATATTTAACAAGACAATATTTAAAATCATTTTCCTTTCGAAAAAAATTGTTCATTTCTTTTCCGTCTAATGTCTAATATTTTAGCTTATTCAAATTCGGAAGTTTTCATTATATATGCTATGACTTCCTTAATTTTGGTCAACTCAATGTAGATCTATAAGGTATACTGATCGGCGAAATGATACAATAAAGCAAATTTTTTTTTGGGAATAGTGGTGTCAAGGTCGAAAATGTAAGGTCTGTGCATCAGCCCATATGCTTGGTAATTTTGCTGTCAAATTGTAGTGTATTTTACCAATACACTCTCATTTTAATATTCGCTTTCAGTTTTTCTCATACATTTTTTGACACCACAATTGAGAAAAACTCAAAGCGAATATTAAAATGAGAGTGTATTGGTAAAATACACTACAATTTGACATATGGGCTGATGCATAGACCTTATATATCGACGTTGGGTCAGCTGTTACCAGTTTTACGCTAACTAAAAAAATTTTAATTAATGTTTGCCTTAATGGATCGACTTAATATGGTGAATTAAAAAAAAAGTAAGAAATCACATTTTTCAAATCTTAACACGTTAACTGTCCACAGCCCATATATCGGCTCAGAACGGAAAGCACCAGCAGTCCACAGCCCATATGTGGGCTCTTCATCCATACAAATTTAAAGAGCTTTGTGGACGTTGAGAGAACATCGTTTATTTGACTTGGACTTCACAGTACAGACCATAAACGAAAATTGTGTGCGGACTCCTGAGGCACTCTTCAGTCTTTACTCAGTGAATTCCTGGGAAAATACAATGTAATATTATTGGGAAATTTTTTTAGATTTTCCCGGGAAAACGGGTAATTAAAAAGCACACACTGTTTTATACATATATGAACTTTATATGACATATTTATAAAATGTCATAAGTGGCATCGAAATTGATTTTAATTCATATAATATCAATAACATTTTTAATATTTATTTATAATATTACAAAAATACGACTTAATTTACAAGATGACATTGTTTAAGTTTTCTTTTGAAATCGCTACCTATTTCATCCTCTCTTCATACACTTAACTTTTCCAAAAAAAAAATTTTTTTAATTTTTGCAAAATAAAAATGTGAACGGTTCAAACTTGTACGGAAATTTAATAAAAATTCCATGAAATTGAAGTCATTCCATTTTACCTGGTCCGCCTACGAGAATAGTTATTGCTTGATTCGAAAACTACATGCAAGGTGAATTTAGTAGAGAGTGTCGTTCAATCACTATATCAGAATTTTGTATAAGTATTAATGAATGCAGTGCTCTAAGCATTCTCTAAAGTAAATAATATCAACTTAAATGAACTTTGAGTGATTTTCCGCAGAACTTATGAAAACACTTTGAAAAGCTTAGTGGAAATTTTAAATCCATAGAAACTGGAAAATCTTTTGGTGGTCACGACTTAAATTTAATATTATTGAAGGATATGTTTTAAGAGAAATAAAATGAAAAATTAAAGACATTTAGACATGTTGTGGCTCAGAGTATGTAAAATTTGGCACAGTTGAGTATAGTACTCTTTTCAGAAATATGCAAGAAAAATAAGAAACATCACGGCAAGCTATTTATAAAATGATTTGGAGGCCTTAAAATTAAACTTTTAACGAAATAATTAGGGCATTAATCGTCAATTAGTCTTTATGCGATCTACTACTGTGTAATAACTAAAAACTCTATTTGCCTGAATTCGGCTAAAAGTTTGTTTTAGAATTATTTCTATATTAATTTTTGTTTAAAAAGAATGTTTACACTAATAAAACAATGAAAATTTCACCAATTTTCTTATAATAAATCAGTTTAATTTTGAAAATCAACTGTTCCCGGGATCGCGATTTTTCTATCCCCTAGTCGTAACTCATCACTATATTCTACGGTGACTTTTAATGTTAAACTCTATGTAAAAAATTGTTAAGATCCAGTTCACTATCAATCCATGCCAAGATTTTGTTATCATCCAATCACGAAAATAGTTATCAAATCGTCAGTCACAAAATCGAATTGTAAAAACGAAACACATTGAATTAAAAGAAATTTTGCAAAACGATATAATAAAGAATTACTACTGCATACCAAAAATTCTTCAACTCTAATAAAAACAGCCAGACTCTAATAAATTCCAACTGAATAGCAGAATAAATTAGGCATTAAATTTTGCGTTACATAATCTTAATTTGGAATCGCAACAAATTTTACTAACTTTTGTTTTATTTTAATCGCCTTTTAAACGGCTTTGATTTCCTGTTCCGGTGCGTAAGCTTAAGGTGAAAATTACACACACACACACACACACTTAAACACATTGTGAAGCTATTGAAAAATAGCACAAAAAACCAACTTACAACTGTATTGTTTAACTAAACGGATACGGAAATGTAAAGACATTTGTTATTGAGCGTAAACGAAAAGAGGAAAGAAATATAGAAGTTTAAATATCTATAATAAGCGTGTGCTTTCTTTTTCTTTAATATAAAGAAAAGGAAAAACAAAAAACCTTTAAGTAGTTTAAAGCTCGTTTATTTTGTTTTATTACAATTTCAACACATTTTTTATCTAACAAAAAAAAATAAACAAAGAAAAGAGGAAAACCTACAATTCACTTTAAATATACACAAAATTTAAACAACTAAACTGCGGAGGTGGGGAAATGAAAATAAATTATGGTGCAAAATAGAAAATAGTGCGTAAGTTATAAATTAAATCAACTTAAATAAAGAAAAGTAGAATGCACAAATGCTTTAGAAGGAAAGTGTGTATTAAAAAAAACTTTGCAAAGGCATGAAATACAAAAGAGTAGAAATCAACCCCAAACCAAATTTCCTTAACTTTGCTTTTTAGAGCGGATAAAAATGTTTTCTTTCAGTTGTTCGTGTTGTTGTAGTTTTATTATAAAATATAAAATTTTACGGCACAAAGTGCGTGTGGTTTCAGGTTTTTTTTCCTATTAAATGAGTGTGTGTGTGTATGCATGTATGTGTTTTTCAGCTCCTTTTCGTTGCATTACGCAATGCAATCGTGTTGTGCGTATCTATGAATAAAAAAATGCTAAAGAGTACCAAATAAAATTTTTAAAAGCTTAATTTAATATATATAAAAATGTATGTCTATTTGTTTCTTCGTATTCCATGCGTGATCAAACCGCTTCACAGTGCTTTGTTTCATAAACAAAAATCAATGCAAAAAAATTACTTCCGACCTTTAAAAATTCTAAAAAAAATAATGGCATTGATTAATATGATTATTTTGAACGTATTTGCTTTCTGAATCCAAATTGATTATTATTTTAAGGTTCGTAACGTTTTAATTCAGAAAGAATTGGGCTGATTAATATTCCAAGGAACAAGGGAAAAATTAAGTTGATGTTAATTTTTTCCTTGTTCCTTGGAACATTAATCATGCCCACCTAATTCTTTCTGAATTAAAACGTTACGAGCCTCAGCCTAATAATCAGCAATGGCGTTGGTTTCGTAACACAATACCTAACCCAAAAAAATAAATTTCTTTTCGATTTACTGATTTTTTTTATCATAAACTGCATACGGAAATAATGTTCTTCTTCGGATTACAAAAACTAATTCCTAAAAATTCAATTTTTTAAATAATTGATCCAATTCTATTTTATTTTTAGGCATTTTCTGAAAATCACATGGCTCTAAAATCACATGTGAATTTAAAATCAATAATGGACCTGAAGACGTTTTTAAAATCATATACGATAATTTTCTTTCAGAAATGATGTTTAATATTCTATATAATTGAAAAATTTTAAAACAAAAAAATGTGAAAAATATCTGCATGACCATTACTGACTTTAAAAAAGCGTGATTTCAAACCATGTGTTTTTCAGAACATGCCTGTATGATAACAATTATATACCCAGCAAAAACTTTTTTCATTTTTGTAATCAATAGTACTTTATTAATGGGTACAAATTAGTGAGTGGTACTAATTTATCTTATTACTATGATTCAAACTAGATCTACTACATAGTTTTCTAATAAAATTAGTACGTATTTTTCTCATTATCTGAAAGTACACTGCGGGAAATTTGGTAACAAATGATCCAAAAGTACTCGTCCTATGACTTGAGAAAATGAGACTGGTACCAAAAATAAGTAGTAGTGGGTGGTGAAAAAATACATATTGTGTAAATGGTCATATATTAACCATTTTCAGTCAATTTAGTTGGTAGTATTGTAGTATTGAACAAACTCGATGCACCTGGATCTAAGGCCTATCACATAGTATCTATAAAATATTAGTTGTCTCCCTTCAATGAAACTGCCATGCCACTCAGGAACCTGCTGCGTAACTATATTCAGATATTAACACCAGCTTAACTGGTATTTACAACATGGAAATTTAAGTTCCTCTGTGGTCGAGTGGGTAGTGTACTAGCCTGTCATGCCGGAGGTTGTCGGTTCGAATCCTACCAAAGACACCGCTTAAAAATAAAATATGACCTATGATTTTATTTTTAAGCGGTGTCTTTGATAGGATTCGAACCGGCAACCTCCGGCATGTAAAAGTGGCTGGTCCATCTCATAGGAAGTGTTAGAACTCAAACTGGTCCCTACCACCTGGGCACCGGTCACGTGATTTGTTTTGTAACAGTTCCATTTACCGTAGGGTAGTTGCAATTTGTTGATATGTATTAATAAAATAAGTATATAACCACTTTTCAAGTCAACATGTGGTTGTAATTATATGAAAACCAATTTATGTCGCTTAAACTTATAAGTCAACAATAGCTCAGTGGGTAAAGTACTTGTCTTCACATCTGAACGAGCACAGGTTCGTATCCCAGCTGGGTCAAAAAAATTAAAAATATAATTAAAATAATAATAATAATATAATGTGTATAAAATATTTTTTAATTTTAATTTGTTTATTTTACCACTTATCTTTTAACTTCAAGTAAGCCAAATAGTAACTAGTTAATTGCTGTGAAAATTTAAGTACATTTGTAAGGAGTACCCCTTATTTTTTGGACTTGTCAAACAAAAATAAGTAGTTATCGAGTCAAATTGTAAGTAGTTACGACTTAAATCCTCATATACTTTTTTGCCTACCAGTAAGCAAAGTTTTTGCTGGGTAGCAACAAATTCAATTTTTTGTTGTTTGTTGTTCAGGTAAACTGTTTACCTCATTTATTGGTGGGCTATTATAAAATCTTTGCTTTATTATATATTTTAAAAATTCAGGGACTCAATATAGTGTGTAATTTGTTTTTAAAATTTTGAATTATTGGCAGTTTTATGAAAGATATAGGGGTTTTTTATTCGAAAATACTCAATACGTTGAATGAATTCAGTAAATGTTTAACAAATAATATAATAAGGTTTTATTGCGACATAAAAATTAAAGAACAAACCCGTTTACTATACATTGCAGTTTCCGCGATGCTACCAATTTTTTCTGAGATTGTGTTATTCCTTAAAATACTAGCGATTTCTTCAATATATTTAGAAATTTTTCGTGAAGATGCAGTTTTGGCCGTTTCTTATCAACGTTAGGGCTTGTTTTCGATGCTGCAAATTCTCCTGAATTTTTGCAATGTTCGGATTTTCGCAAATTGTTAGTTTTATTTTACAGTTTACACGATTTTTAAACCATATTAGATTTAGTTATCATGGCGCTGTTAGCAAGTTTTTGCAAATTTTCTCGATTTTTTACGAATTTTTTTTATTTCTTACAGTTTCAGCGATTATTAACCAAAATTATGGCTTGTTTAAAGTTTTGCAATTTCTCGCGAATTTTCGCTATTTTCGCGATAGCCATAATTTTTAAAATCTTTTTGGTTTTCTTATATTTTTGGAGCTTTTAATCAATCGTAACATTATAACGTTTCATGTATAAGAAATTTTTCGCTATTTTTCCCCAGGTCTTGACATCCTTTACAGTTTGAGTGAGTTTCAGTCGTACGAAATTATCAAAAAAAAAAAAATAAGATGATCTCACTTTAAATTGGGTTTATTTAAAAAAATTGCTGAAAATTAAAAGAAAAATTTTAAAACCGCAAATTTTACCCAACGTTCAACAAATTTTTGAAAAAATACCTCTTTAACTCTTATATACTTTATTACGAGTATTTACATTTGGCAGTACTAATTTATATTTTTTCATTTTCCCAGAACTTATATGTAAAATGGATATACTACATGCAAATAAAAGATATACTTGTGGCATGGTTGCGTCAACAATGTCATGTTTCCCTATATAGGTTATGGTTGTAGCAAATAAGTTATTATTGTTTTAAATAATTGTGAACCTTAATTAATTTACGACAAAAAACTCATGCTTATATTTAATCATGAGATTATTAGCACTCATATTAATAGCCGTATGGTTGAATTTAACAATATTATTATATGGTATATTTAAAAATGCAACAGCAGTATGGCTCTATAACAATAAAATATGATTATTGTCCATACTATTTAACAACAGTTCACTTGCAATCAAGCTTTGGTTACAACAGGAACATGGATCTCTGCTTCCAAATAATTGTTGGTGTTATCCCTTGGTTGAATGCTTTTTTGTTTTACTTGAGAGCTGTTGGTTTGTTTATGTGTGACGTTTGGTTTGGAAAAATAAAAGATATAAAAAATAAATTACAATTAAAAAAACTGATAAATGCTAGCTATTAATATTCGGCCATGTTGTGAAAACCATTTGAAAAGGAAAAACAGTGTTCTTTTAATTGGTAACTTAGTTCTGATAAAATATCCCAAAGATCTGAAATATAAAAATTAATTTTACACCATATATTGTACTTTTGAGCCACATATATGGTATATATATATATATATATATATATATATATATATATATATATATATATATATATATATATATATATATATATATATATATATATATATATATATATATATATATATATATATATATATATATATATATATATATATATATATATATATATATATATATATATATATATATATATATATATATATATATATATATATATATATATATACATATATATATATATATATATATATATATATATATATATATATATATATATATATATATATATATATATATATATATATATATATATATATATATATATATATATATATATATATATATATATATATATATATATATATATATATATATATATATATATATATATATATATATATATATATATATATATATATATATATATATATATATATATATATATATATATATATATATATATATATATATATATATATATATATATATATATATATATATATATATATATATATATATATATATATATATATATATATATATACATATATATATATATATATATATATATATATATATATATATATATATATATATATA
Organism: Panzeria rudis; assembly: GCA_956483635.1. Lineage (NCBI taxonomy): Eukaryota > Metazoa > Arthropoda > Insecta > Diptera > Tachinidae > Panzeria > Panzeria rudis. Next base: position 133,598,681 of record OY101447.1, on the reverse strand, counting down.
TATATATATATATATATATATATATATACATATATATATATATATATATATATATATATATATATATATATATATATATATATATATATATATATATATATATATATATATATATATATATATATATATATATATATATATGGTTATTTCAAACCATATACTGTAATTTTGAACCATATATATGGTTGTCTTGAACCACATATATTTTTATTTTAAACCAGCCAGACTCTTTGGTGGCTTTTGCATTCATAGAAATCAACTGTTGTAAGATAGAGAAATAAAAAGTGACGTTAAAATTGGGAAAAAAAAAATTTTTTAATTTTAAATTTATACCATACATGCGGCTTATTTTACGCAATACTTTGCCAAAGTTATTTTCGTCAAAATCGAATATAGAGACTTTTGAATATAAACCATCGTAATGCTACAAAATTTTTAACTTAATAGTATTTTGATAAAATTCTTTTTTATGAATTTTTAGTCAAACCGTATGGGTTAAATCCAAAGTATTTTTTAATTATTTTGGCTTAAGTTCGTATTAAATTTAATTTTTCTATTAAATTTAATTTTTGTTTGGAGAAAAATTGTAAAGTATGTTAACAAAGAAAATTTTACGGTTTAAATATTTGATGAGCACCTAAAATGTTTACGGTGTCTTCATATATCAAATTTATCTATAATTTCAGAGTGTAGCGAAAGTTTTTTTTGTCATATTTCGCTCTAAATTTTAGAGTCTAAAAAGTGTTGCCAGGTTACTTTTTTTTTCTTCCCCCCAAAAAAAATTTTTTAAATCCCCTAAATTTAACCTATTCTGAGAATAACACCCATAAAAAAGTTTAATTTAAAGTAATTTAACTTGATTCAGTTTCAATTTACATAATTATATCCTTACCTGAATAAAGCGAAAACACCCAAAATTTTTTTTCTGAAATTCCTCCCAAAAGTTTTTTCTAGTTTCTTGAATATATTTATTTAATAAAATACATATTAACAAAATAACACTAATAAACTACTATTACGTATGTACATATTTTCATATAAAAAGCAAAATGGCATATTATAATTTAAAAAATTTTTCAGGAAATAAAAAACTTAATAAAAAACAAACTTTTATGATTATAAAAATGATTTTTTTTTTCTGGATAGTATCATTAATGAAGTCTAAATTAATGATACTATCCTGAAAGAAAAGTTTTTGAAATCACAATATTCTGCTTGTTATTAAGTTTTTTATCCCCCATGCAACATTTTTAAAAATTATAATAGGCCCTTTTGCATTTTATATAACGAAATGTCAGTATGTATATAAACTGAATTTTATATCAAAGTAGCGGTAGTAAAAAACTTGTTTTTATGAACATTGGAATCAAATTTCTGCAAGAATATCAAAAGCTGCCAAATCATCATCGCTAACTTTATATGTACATGTTATCAGAATTAAAAAGTTCAGGTATAAAATTGAAAAACAACATATTTTCAAAAGACTTCTTTGTAAATCTTGAATTAACAAAATAAATGTACTCGTATGTAGTTTGATTTTACTTTATGTACTACGAAAACGAAATAGATCAGTTGTAAAACACAGAACTATTAGTTATAGGGAAATCTCCTAGCTATCATATATAATAATTATACTAAATTTTCAGCAAAAGATGTTTTACCAGTTGTAAAATATAATAAAAATTACGTCTTATATAGACATGCAAATAGTAAAATCCCCTATAAATCCCCTAAGTATATATTTATGCCCCCTAAATTTCCGCCTAAGAATTTTAGCCCCCGAAATCTACTCCTAAATGAAATAAAACACCCTAAATATAGGGGGAAACCCCCTAAACTGACAACGCTGCTCTAAAATAAATTATAGAGTCTAAAATACACACATTTTGTATAATTTGTGCTGAATGGTAAAAAAATACGTATAATTAATAAATAACTCATACGTCTCGGTAACAACTGCTTTTAAAAATACTATAATCAAAAGTCCATAATATATTTATACAAAAATTAAGTAATTTCCTTTACAATTTTAATCGAAAAGAAATTTTTAAGCTGCCACCAAATGTTCGAATGTCTTTTTCTTTCAATTTCGTAATTATAGTAATAAAACATGCGAATATTTCAACTGTTCTTACACTTTATTAACAACTGTCAATAAAAATAATTTGCATATTCAGTATACTGTTGTGAGCGTGTGTGTGCGAATAAATGCGTACGTGTATTCGTGTGCACTTTAATGTGCTCATATGCGTGTACAACAAAACCACCAGTGACTCTGTATCGTAAATTTTACTTAATAGAAAAGTCAATAAAAATTTACGCATAATAATTTATTTATAACACTAAATAACGCAAAATAATAAAAAAAATGCTAAAAACTATAATAAAAAATGGTTTTGCGAAATTGTGCAAAAGGTGCAGGTTTGGAAAAAAAAAGAAATTCTCTATAAAATGTAAATTATTTATACAGACATTCTCTGCCACTCACACTTTGATCAGAAATGTTAGAAAATTATTTACGAAATGCACATCATGTGTCAGTAGTATACCTGTGCCCTTTTGTACTATTTTTCATATTTAGTATTTGTCTTAGTTGAGTAATAGAGGAAATTTTATGAAAAATACCACATCTAAGGGTATCAGTAGGATTAAGCCGAATTTTTGTTGAGCTTCTAAGAAAAATTGTAAGATTAAAAAGAAAAGATTTTGAAGTTTTCAAATAATTTTTAAATTTTAATTTTAATTCGGAAGTTATTATTATTTGGCTTAAGTTCACAATAATTGAATTAATGTAAATTCAATTATTTTTAAGAGTGGAATATTAGAATATCTAATCAGACTAGCAGGGCGGATTAGTACTACTAATTTCGACAGCAGCTACGCTGTCATCATCAGCGTCCTTTGTTCGCTTTTACCACGTTTGATCGTGGATACTACACCATTTTTCATTGAAACTGAGAAAATTCCAAATGAAATTGAGAATTTCAATTTGAAATTGAGAAAATTCCAAATGAAGTTGAGAAATTCAATTTAATATTGAGAAAATTCCAAATGAAATCGAGAATTTCAGTTTGAAATTGAGAAAATTCCAAATGAAATTGAGAATTTAAATTTGTAATTGAGAACATTCCATATGAAATTGAGAATTTTATGTTTTAAATTGAGAAAATTCCAAATGAAATTGACAAAACTCCAAATTAAATTGAGAAATTTAATTTTAAATTGGGAAATTTTAAATTGAGAAAATTTAATTATATAATTTTTATTTATTTAATAAGGATCAAAGAAAATAAAATATAAAAATAAATACAAAACGTAGCATAATTGACCAAGAGGCATATCTTCCAGATCCAGAGCAGATTGGTAAAAAGTTCGTGCAACTTTGGACAGAAAATGAAATAAAATTACTCTCTCATGAGCTCTCTCACTTCGCCAATTTTTGTCATCTTGAACGCTTTTCGCGCAAGTTTGTGTAATTTTGTGTAAGTCTGGGCGATTTCGTTATCCATCTGGAACACACCTACATATTTATTATATCACACCTAACACACCTTCTATTTCACTTCTACATATGGGAAAATCGGTATATCCCGAGTAACACATTTTTCGTGAAATAAGTGACGACATGGAATGAGTCGTTTTATTTCACCACGCATCCTGCTTATTAAACTTATTTCATATTTATCTTTAAGCTCCATGCTGTTCAAATGAAAAATTAACTTTAAATTCCTTGCTGCTTTTAAATTTTCTTAATTTCATTTGGAATTTTCTCAATTTAAAACTAAAATTTCTCAATTTCATATGGAACTTTCTCAATTTAAAATTGAAATTCTCAATTTAATTTGGAATTTTCTCAATTTCAAATTCAAATTCTCAATTTCATTTGGAATTTTCTCAATTTCAAATTGAAATTCACGATTTCATTTGGAATTTTCTAAATTTGAAATTGAATTTCTCAATTTCATTTGGAATTTTCTCAATTTCATTTTGAATTTTCTCAATTTCAATGAAAAATGGTGTAGTATTAATGAAACATCAGCTATTTAACCAAATTTTATGAGGAAATAGAATATGAGTCCTATTAAATATTATTCGAGATATCCGCGAAAACGTGATTTTTTCAATTAAATTCCACACTTTTCGCGGTAATATCGAAAATGATTCGTAAGAAAAATAAACGAATTTCAGTTTCGAATTCAGCGATCCCTAATTAGCTTAGAAACCGCTTTAATTTGAAGCTTAAATTTTATTGCAAACTACATATTTCAATTAAAGATTCTCTTAATTTCATTTAAAATAAAGATTTATTTGTTGAGGGTTAAGCACTGTCTATATGGATTTCATTGGCTCTTCACCAAATCATTAGTACACTTCAACCATACTTTTGAAAAGTTTCAAAAGATTGAGAGAATATCTCAAATAATAAATTTAATAAATGCTTTAATTTAGATTTTATTTTTCATTTTGCCTTATAAATACTTTTATTGTACCCCCGATGGTCAACTAATTGTATAAAGATGTAGAAAAATAAAATAGATTCATATCGCAAATAACTTGTTTGTTGGGTTTTGTATAAGTCTCTAAGTCTACTACGCATATTTCATTCTTTTGTAATTTTCAAAAATTATTATTTGTAAATTCTCAATTGGATTTTGAAGTTCTGTGCATAAGATAATAAAGAGCTATATGAAGAAAAGAAAAACCAGGTTTGAAGATGATCGGCTTGTATTTTATATCATCCTCGACTCTTTTCATTATAAACATATATGAACTACAAACACTAGCGAGCAAGTATGAGCTTGAACATGATCATAAACTAGCACAGGGGTGCCCAAAAGTTTCTTATGGCAGAGCAAACACCAATCCATTTAAAGAAAAACTAGTTCTTTTCAATATTTGTTGTTGTAAAAACCAATGCACACAAAGAAAAAAAAATATTTCATATATTTATTTGTTGTTGCTTTTCTCTTGGTTGTATACAGTGAAGCACGACAAAAAAACTAATAAGGCAAAATTGTTTGTGTATTTCGTATTGCTAGTGCTGAGTGCTGTATGTGTGTATTAAAACACACAGCCAAATACACGTATTGCTAGTGCTGTGTGTGTATTAAAATACACAGCCTATAGCTAAGTGCGTTTACAAAAACAAATGAGCACTAAGCGCATAGGGCTTGGGCAACGTTGAACTAGCATGTGTGCTTATGTGCATGAACACAATTGAACACAATCATAATAACTATGTATGAGCAAATACAAATACGGTAACACATATTCGAAGTATTAAATAAAAATGCGGGAAAATAAGCTATTTTAATAACAAAAGGAAAACATTCTCTTCACTTTTTAACCGACTTCAAAAAAAGGAGAATGGTTATCAATTCGTCATGTATTTTTTTTTAGGATGTTCTCCCAAAACTCCGCCATTTATAAACCGATTTCGGTTTTTTTTTATTTCAAAGGATGCACTTCCAGACGGTCCCATTGAAAAGTGGGCAGGGTCACGCCCCTGAAAAGTAAATACACATGCCTTTTCATCTACTTTTACTCAACCGATCCCTATTAAACTTTGCACACACATTAACCTTCTGTTGGAATACTATGTATAGCATGATTAAAAAAGTGGGCAGTGCCACGCACATGCAAAGTAAATATTATTTTTCAACAACTTTTACTAAGCCGATTCTTTGAGACTTTGCATACACATGTAGCTATTGTTTCAATACAACATTATGGTTAGAAAAGTGGGCAGTGCCACGCCCATTAAATATAAATATTCATTTAAACTACTTGTCTATTTGTTTTTATGAATTCATATCTCCATAGCCGGAGGAGCTAGAAATCTAAAAATTGATATTGATTACTTTAATATACTAAAAAAGTTCCATACAAAGTTTTATCAAAATCGAAGATGGTGAGGACCACCCGTTGTTTTATTTGAGGTGGCTTAATTCGTTTATAAAAACTTTCGAATAAACAAACTCTTGAGCCTTTCTTAAAGCAGAAAATTAAAATTTGTAAATTAGTTGTTGTACTCATATCCCTAGACTAATATAATATGCCAGCACTATAAAATTTAATATTTAATACAACGACAAAAAATAAACTCATACACACCCAATATTTCACAGTAACGCATGTGCGTAAATGTTTTTTTCATGCTATTTTTTTTTTGTAGTTGTCTATACTACGATGTCTAAAATATCTGTGGCGAAACATTTCACCAGCCTTCGTTTAACTTGTAATTATGTAATTATGATATGTAAAATTTAAAATATAAATAAACTTAAAGTTCGCTCCTTCTTATTGCTGTTGTCGATTTATATTTTTCACTATTTTTGCTTCAAAAAAGTACTGGGTTCTGTTTGGCGGTTTGGTTTCATACGCACATACAGAGACCTTAATTTATATGAAAAAGGAATTGTTTTGAGCAAAAAAAGTGCGTGTGAGTTGATGCATGTGTGTATTCCAACTTCTTTGTACATGAAAAAGGTGCATTTATATGGATTTCCATAACATGTTTGTAGTTAAGAAATTTAAAAGGTGTGTCAAAACTTAAGAGTCCTTTACTTTAGGCTGAAATAAACTAATAAGTTAAAGTATTCTAAATTGTCACTTTTAGCTAAGCCTTTTTTTCGTAAAAATTTTTCAGCTCAATGCAACTCTTCTATAGAGTATCTTTACTTTTTCAGTGACATTTCCGAAGGTCCTTAATGTAAGCCTTTGTTGCAGGGCAGACGTTAAATTTGGCTCGAATCTTTTTTCTACCCAAATATTTCTGTAAACTGAGAGACAAGAAAAATTAGATCGAATCCAAATCTGGGGGACAAAATGGATACGGCAATAAATCGAACCTGGACTCGTCTATTTTTTCCATGAAAACTGCATAATGTAAGCTCCAGCGTTATTTAGATGGAAAAGCGCCCATTTTACCTAATTTTAGCGTATGTACTTAATTTTTGTTTCATTTGTCCCATAGTAATTATAAATATTGTCAATTTATTGTTTTCCTTTGTTTAAGTGGTCAATGAAGACTTTTCGTGAAAATTGCATACGAGAATTAAATCACTTAAGTGGATGTTAACTTACCAATTTGTCACAGCAATTGCCAGTGCTACCGTTGCTTTATTTTTCTTCATGCCCATTTTTCTGTTTTTGTCTATGGTAAAAAGGTAAGTTAACATCAACTTAAATGATTTTCACGAAAAGTTTGTAAGAATTGATATCACATTCGACAGAGCCATTTCACATATTCGGATACCCTTAAGCAATTGATTGTCCTTCTATTCGCCGCTATATCAGCCAAAAAAGGCTAGATTGATTTGGTAGCCAAATAATTATCCTCCAACGACCTTGCCCTCTATTGTTTGTACATTGAGGTACTATGATAGTTTGGATTCGAGGATAATGCCGTTATCCTTTTCAACTTTTCAAAAAAAAAAAAAGACGGTGCCCATCTTTTGGGCGTTCTGTATTTCGGAGCTTCACCACTGTGTTTTACACTTACCCCGCAAGATACTAAGTCTACATGATTCCAACATCGTTAAGTAGAATGCATTGGTAAGGTTTTTAGCCGCTACATCAATATTATATTGCTTCTGCACATTGCCTTATTTTCAAAAATCCCTATATTGAATTCGGTATATTTATGACACTATGCAAAAAAAATTAAACTTTTGTCATGACCTTTGATCATCACTATATTTTTTTTGGCGTGTTATGGTCAGTCCCCTAACTACAAAAATAGTCGAAATTTAAAATTCTATGTATACGTTTTTTTTTAATTTTGCGATTTTTCAAGAGGCTGCGACACCAATTTCATCACAACTTCTAAACCGTTTATCTAATTTCCTTACAAAAACGTGGAATAAAATTACCTTTAAACGGTTTGAAGATTATTTTTTTACATACGAAATGGTTTCGGAAATATTCAGAGCGCAATGATTAAAAATATAAATTTTTTTATGAAAAATTGGCAAAATTTTTATTATATAACAATTTTTAAAAAATTGGAAATGGAAAAAACTTACCACTTTTATTAACTGATCATAAAGCCACATATATTACAAACAAAATAGGCTTTAGTCTATGAAAATCGATGGATAAATATTGATTTTATTCATCATAAATTCAAGTCACTTAATTTTTGCAAAAGTTACGAATATTTACACTGTACAACAAAATCAATTTTTTTCTAAATTACAAGGTTTTTACAACTGATTCTGGTAGTAGTCACATTGCCGTTAAAGTCCTCGTTACGTTTTAATCGTATATTGTGAAAAGGGCCGATTTAAACGACAAACTATTTCTCATAAATTTAATATGATTTCCTATCAAAATTCCGACATGTTGATTTTACATTGGTTTTTTTCTGAGTGCAAACTCTGCTCTGAAGCTACCTGTATTATTTCCGTGAAGGAGCCTAAAGTCCTCAAACGAAGTCCGCAAATTGTATCCTTGTTAAGCCATTATTCTTGTACTAACACAATCGCCTTATCTGTGTGACAAAAGCACTTAGGCCGAGTTAAGACAATTTTACAAATATGGTATTTATAAATGTAGAATTTTAAGGAACGTATTTTGGTGTATCAACATATGTCTAAGATGTTTAGTCAAAAAAAATTAATATTACACAAATTAAAAAATTGGCTTATCTCCATATTTTTTCAGTTATGTCTAATTTTCATTTTGCCTTAAGTCTCCCAGTCACCACATCAAAGTCTCAATATCAAATTCGGCTTGATAGTGCGGCAGTGGCAATTACTGTTATAATTTCAGTGTGTTAATTGAGCTTACTAATATTAGTAGGATTTTCGCTACAGTGTTGTTGCCACTGTCAGTGGTAGTGTGGGTAAAGGAGTCTGATGAGTAGACTTGGTGGTCACGAAACAGCTGTCAGTTCAACCTTCCGTATAGCCAAATTTTTCTTTGAATGTTCAATATTTACATGCTTTAGAATTTCTTTCTTAAATAAAAAATAATTTGATCGAAAGATTAAATTAAAAATGAACTTAAGCCAAACTAATTTAATAACTTTGGATAAAAACCATACAGTTCGACTAAAAATTCATAACTCAATTGTTATAATTTCTCATAGAAATGAACTGCCATGGCAGTACTATCACGACAGTTACTGTCATGGTGTGAAAGCGGCTTTAAAGGCATACGAGTACACAAAAAGTTTTGCTCTCCTGCAAAATGTTTAAAATTATACTTAAATTGTTTGGTCAAAAGTCCACAGGTATGTATATCTTTGAAGTTAGGCAAAAAGTCAGAAACTGAAGTATTTCGTAATGTTACATTGAAAATTATTTGATTTTAATTTAATATGCATTTTTGTGACTTATTGCCTAAAGAGCAAATCATTACGATTGGAAGTAGTCGTGCTAAAGTTGTGTAAAACTCAAAATGCATTTCTTTGACTTTGACACCTTTTTACCTAATGTCAAAAATATTATATACAAAAAAATGAAACTGATTCATTTAGACATATAGGAAATCTTTTTAAAGTTAGGAATGGTACTGAGGATGAAGAAAAAAAATTTATCCAAAGAAATTTAATTATTTTTGGCTTGCGTTCGGTTTTAATTTAATTTTTCAATTAAATTATATTTTTATTTAGAGATAAATGTGAAGCATGTAGACAAAGAAAATTTTGACTGCGTGGAGAGTTGAACTGCCATGTTTCGATAGCTCCCGCTGTTCTGGCCAGAGTTCTTTACCGCATAGACCACTCGACCAAAGTCAGTGGCTTACAGTCAAGAGTTGAATATCATTTACCTTTAATCAATTCATACAGTCACTCTTAGAGCAGTATTTCATTTGATAGTTATTGGTATTCAGTTTTTCCTTTATGTCTTGTGTTAAGCTTCTTTTTATCTCTGTATTATAGTATGTATGATTTATCACTGATAACTACAATTACTAGTGTATGAGTGTTTGTTTGTTCAGGTTATTTGAACATGTACATCCTTTTGCTAGGCGCCTTCAGAGTTTAACAATTAAGTTATGAGTTTTAGTCGAACTGTATGGGCTTATATTCAAAGAAACTCAATTATTTTGGCCTGAGTTCGGTTTTAACTTAATTTTTCACTTAACATATATATATTCTTAGAAATAAAGGTGAACCATGGACAAATAATAATTTGATAATTTGAATAAAGTAAATGATATTCAACTCTTGACAGCAAACCAACTTTGGTCGAGTGGTCTAAGCGGTAAAGAAATCTGATGAAATTAGCGGGAGATCGCGCAGTCAAAATTTTCGTTGTCTACATGATTCACATATATCTCTAAAAAAAATAATTTAATTGAATAATTAAATTAAAACGGAACTCAGTCCAAAAATAACTAAATTTCTTTTGATATAAACCCATACAGTTCGACTAATACTCATAACTTAATTGAAAAAAATTTATTTATTATCTTTATCAAACATTATATGTAAGTCATCAAATCAATGTGACTTTTGTTTTCAACACGTGAGCATGAATTCTGCAAATGTACTTAAAAATTTTTTCGATAACTGAATTTTCAGATTTGAAAAAGCTTTTGATTTTCCTAATCTGTGCAATGACCCATATTTTCAAATTTGTGGCATATTATATGCGTTTATCGATAATTTAACAAATAAAATTTTCTATCATTCCCCACTACAATTTTAGTCACAAGCAAATCATTGAACTATCTCTTAAACTCGTACCCGTTTATCAAGCCAGCAGAAGGCCTTTTTAGTATTTTTTTTTTAATTTTTTCAAAATGCCAGGTTCATTTTATAATTTGCCCATTTATGTTAAAGTGTGCATGTATGAATGTGTTGTATAGTGCGAGTGCATATGTTACCACTTTTCTTATTCACTTGGCAAAATAAAGCAAAAACATGAGTTTGAGTTTACACACAATTTTGCCTCCCTAATAAAACGCACCAAATGCACCAAATCCTTTAAATAAGTTTTACTCACGCACTTTACCAATCCAAAACACTCAAACCAAACTCTATCCAGCGGTAAAATTTACTAGTCATTCAATAAACAGGCCTTTTTAAAGGCCTATAAAGCCCTGCTATTATGTTGTTTATGTTGAAGCTAATTATCTTATCCTTATTCTGTCGAAACTATATCATGTCCAATTTCTTCTTAACAAGTACACGAACTTTTGCATCATATGTATAAAAAATTACTTTGGATGAAAGGAAATAGTTCGAAATAACAAATCCCATTAATCAAAATTAAAGAAGCCGCTATAAAAATACCCATTTTTTAACCGATCTTCCTAGATTAGGTTTGTCACGTATGACCTGCAATTAGGCGTACTGAGGAATGCCTTCAATCAGGCGTCTGGAGTAATGGGTCGAGGAAGGCCTTTGTCCGCAATGACGTCGCGTGTAAAAAATATATGAATATGATATGGGAGCGGAACTACTAGTGCCTGCTAAATAAGGCCTTATAGAAGGCCTCTTTACTCCTTCTGTTTACCGCTGGTTACATATAAACGCATATACACATACACCGACACACACACACACGCACACATCCACACAACTGACTGCAACAACATGACCTCTCCAACTATGTACATATATGAACTTAAGTATGCAAATAGTATCTGTAGCCCGGTTGCTATTTGCCCATTTGCTGCCTTTTTTGTTCGATTTTTTTTTTCTCTTTTATTTTTGTAATTTATGTAAAAGTTTAACTAAATTTACTTACAAGTACGCGTGAGTATTTAGGGTTGTTATTTTAGTCGCTTGGTTTTAATAGAAACTCGTGGCTATTTTAAACGCATTTTGTAGCTGGTTTGCGTATCTCTCTCCCTCGCTCTCTCTCGCCACCTGTACCATTGTACAGCCCTCTTGTTTAATATAATTTTAGGGGCTTTGGCGCCTAATGTTATTGGTGTTTGAAAACTTCTGTTGCAAGTCAGTTGCGTGTGTGTGTGTGTTTTATTGCCTTTATAGATTGATGGCTTTAGTTCGAAATAATTTTACGCTTATTTAACTGAAAAGTTTATTATTAAAGAAAAATGTTCTGCTTATTTGGTTTTTAAATACAATTATTTAAGAGGGAGCCAATCAGTGTAAAATTAACGATTTCTATTTGTAAAATAATCAAAGGTTTTATGGAAGTTTTAGTTTTTTTTTAGATAATTTGTAAACAAAAAATTTTTCAATAACCCTGATTTCGCAAAGTCTATATGCAGTTGTTAAAGAAAAATAAAATCAACTAGAAGATTCATATATTTTTTCGAATAATTAACACTAGTATAAACTAAGGTATAAAGTTTCTAGTGCATTTTTTTAGGGTAATTAGGATGTGCTAAACACGAGAAAAAAATAAAAAAAAATTCCTGTCGGCCATTATCCAGATAACAATACATTTGTGTTTTTCGATGTATACATCCTTTTAAAGCGCCATTCAAAATCAAATGCTGGTTCAATTAAATTGATAGTCTACAAAATTATGCGTCGAATAGTGTAAAACTGGTTTCGATCCGAAAAAAATGACTGAGCTATAGGGGATCAAAGCTAAACTTTTTGAAATTTTTAAAGTTTTTCACCAAATGTTATCTATGCGAAATATGTTTTGTATCACAAATAATAACAAAATCCATAGTTGAAAATTTTTATTGAATAGTCTATTCGATTTCAAACATTATAAGTCATAATGGACCGAAATCGGATAAAAACGGAAAGCACTATCATTTAAATTTACTAGCAAATCCTTTATTTAATATTTTTTTGTTTATGTTGCTTTTTATTAGTGCATTTTTTAATAAAATTAATTTTTTTGTTTAATTTTTTTGTTATTGCATTTTTAGTTTTTATCCGATTTCGGTCCATTATGGCATAACATTTTTAAAATTGAATGGACTATTTAATTAAACTTCTTAACTATGGATTTTGTCATTGTTTGTGGTACACATAAACTATCTTATTCTTTGTTTGTGTATGTCCTTCGCGGCTAAGCCCAGTTGACCACGTCTTTAAGACATCATCAATGACGGGTGCACGACAATGCTAAATACTCGACGATAAATGTCGGACAGCCGGAACATATCATCGATGAACTTTTCGAACAAGTGTCGCGAAAATCGTGCACGGTTTAATGAGCGACAATGTCGCTCAGATTGTCGTCTATTATGTCCTCAATGATTACATAGGCTACAATGTCGTTTACCTTGTCGTTAACGATTAGATAGCGATAATGTCACCTACTTAATTATTGAATATTTTTGCTTATCTGTTTTCCGTTTCATTTAAATTATTGACTGAACTAGCTGAGATTCGAACTGAGCTGCATGTTTATAAGTTTTCGCGCTTATCACCCTGCTGCTGCTCCACTTAAAACATAGACAACAAAAGGCCAACATATTCATTTACTTGATTGAAGACAAAATGTAAGACACTGTCGCTCATATTGTCCTCAACAAAGTTGGATTGAGGACAACAATTAAGACATTTTCAATCATTTTGTCCTCCACAATGTTAATAGGGACAAAATGTAAAACATTGTCCCTCATATTATCCTCAACAAAGTTGGATTGAGGACAACTTGCTGGAATTTGTCCCTCAGATTGTCGTGAACGACGATTTCCTTTACAATGTCGAGTAGAAAACCAATCGACAGAGGACAGTTCGCGCAAGAATCGTAGATGACAATGTCGTGCAAGGCAATCTGGCCAACTAGGAATAGAAAGGCTGTGAGTCTCACACACACTGTACGTGTATTGATAGTAAGAAAGGAGCCTATGCCCGCGAGTATAGGAAATTGAGAAAATGTCCACCTCTGGTCTAGAATATCATAATTACCCTAAAAAATACATTAGAAACTATGTACCTTTTGCTTGTAAAACAGTGTAATTTAGTCATAAAAATAAATGTTTACAAAAAACTAAGTAATATTTAATTATGCAGTAATCTAATAGTTATGAAGTTTGAAGTACATAATATGTATTTATGTATATTATGTCTATTCTGTAAATAATGTAATATATGTACTTGAACGTCTACATGTACAATATGGGTTTTGGTTGGTATTTGTAGTAGTATGTTGTTTCCCACTAAACCTGAGATTCGAAATGTGTACGCAACATTCGAATGCAATATTATTTTCGAATGTTTGGTTGTAATGGAGACGGGTCTAATATATGCCAAAAGGTATATGTTGGTACCACAAAAACAAAATTGAAGACTAGGATGGCTTCACATAAGTCTGACTTAAAATCAACTCAAAAACCATTATCACAAAAAACTGCACTTGCGGCCCACTGTGCTTTAACAGGTCATAAGCCAAATTTCGAACATGTAAAAGTACTCACATCAGAGACTAATTATAAAAAGAGATATACACTGGAAATGCTACATATAATAAATGTACCAGCTGACAAGAGGCTAAATTATAAGAGCGATATAGAAAAATGTGCGCAGATATATAGGAGCACGTTAAACAAATATAGACCAAAACAAAAATAGTGTTTGTTTGGATATTGATAAGGGCTGATTAAAGTAAAGCCTAAACAACGCTTTTTACTTAAAAGTTTATTTATTTATTTTTCAAAAATGTAAATTTAAAATACAATTAATTCCAACTTACCTTTTTGTAATTATATTTTATTATATTTTTTGTTGTTTTTTCACTTGTGTTTTTGTATATATTTTTAGGTTCCCCTGAAGATGATCAACGAAGTTGATCGAAATATCGGGAAAAGAAAATTAAAATAAATAAAATGAAAATCAGGAGTTTTTTCAATTTATTAAACGGACCTCAAGCTGTACTAAAATCTTTTTTTTTAATTAATTAAATAAAAGGTTCTACTAAAATTACACAATAATTATTTATATTATATTATATTGCTGCTTTGGTTCTAAAATGGTTTACTAATTTTTCTAGTTGACGATCATGGAGTAATTAAATATTCCTTGCAGTTTTCTAGAAATGTTTACTCTTTCCACTGACGTTCTTGGATGGTGGTACTTATTTTTTGTCAGTGTTGTTCTGATTCCCATATCCATCTTCTTTAGATCTGTGTCTGGCCACACAGAAAACAATAATTTTTTTTTTGATAACAAAAATCCAGGTATTCAATAATATTTTTTCAATTTTTCTGTTATAAAGCGTTCCGCTGTATTGATAACAAAATTATTTCGAAAGAAAAATTATATAAATTAAAAAAAAATTTTGACATGGCTGGGATATGAACCCGGGCTTCTCGGACGTAAAGCGTGCTCTCTACAGCTGAGTCATATCCCAGTTATTTTTTAAGAGATAAAACTTATCTTAAGTATTTATGTATGAAAAGAAAAGAAATAACCGGCGTGGGAAAGAAATACATACAGCGAAATATTGTATTAAGTTATTGACAAGTGCTATTGAAATTCATATTTTTTTTCAATAACAGGGTTTTATTGAACATAACTCTTGCTTATTTTTTTCTGTGCAGGAGATAACTCCAAAGGTGTATTTTAGCAGGGGTATGGCGTAGGTATTTATTGCTTTCATCAGGTTTAAGCTATTGAGTCTATTATTGCATACTTTAGTGACTCTATTCATGAATTCTTTGTTGATTTCTTCCTTTTGTTTCTTGTGATCGATTGTCATCTTTTCGAAGTGGTGTTATTTCCTCATATTCCGCCGTTACGAAATTTCTTGCGTTTGTGTTTTTTCCTTGGTGACGTTTTGTGTTCTACATTTGTCAATTCCGAATTAAATTTTTATGTCTACCCGACTAGAAATTTTCCCAACAATCGTATAAGGGCCTAATTGGGAACGCATGTGGCAAGCCCAAAAGGGTTATTTCATTTGGTATCTGACCGGGAACTTGTTGGAATAGACCATCTACATATTAGCGACTTAACAAAAGTTCTTTCCAAGTGAGAAACTATTGGGAACTTTTTGGGAAACTCTAACAGATTTTTAGTCGTATCCTTTGGTCTTCTTCAATAGAGGTAATTGTTGGTTACTTTTGTCCCTTGTATAGCTTCAGCGATTTTAATTCAATATTGGAGTTTGCTATTTTTTCGATTTGAGCAAAGTTTTGCAAGATTTTGAGATTTCCCCACAGGAAACCAATAGGGTCCCAAATACGTTTCTGCGTTACATTGCAATTGGAATCCCAGTTAGATCCCAAATGGATTTGCGTGAAAATTTCTAGTCGGGTACTGAGAACATTTCAACTATTCTCAGAAGATCGTCTCGGTTTATCCTAGTGCTGGAATGTAGCATCAAATCATCCATTTAGAAGCAAAGTGATAGTCTATCATCATCAGATTTAAGTTTTTATCCATATTGGCTTTTCTGGAGCAGTAGAGAAAGAGGATTTAAGGCAATGCAAAATATTAGGGGGCTTAAGGAGTCCCCCTTGTATATACCGTGTCCTACTTTTATTACGTATGTATGTAATATGGTCTCCCAATATCCCATTAGAGTTGCAATGCATTATGTTATTGTTGGACTTATTTTATATATTTTTAGCACTTCCAATAGCCATGAATAAGGAACTGAGTCGAATGCTTATTGGTAGTCTATAAGTGCTGTATACATATTTCTTTTACTTCGAATGGCTTGCTTGTAGGCCACGCTGTCATTTAACAACTGGTCTATACAGCCCCCTTGTTCCCTGTCTCCACCCTTTTTGTTCTTCCGCGAGCATGTTGTTGTGCTCGCAGTATTCACTAGTGGCTATAGCAATCAGGAAGTGAAGATTTTATAGCCCGTGTCCAGACATATTATAGGTCTATATTGAGAAGCGAGCGTCGGATAATCTACTTTTTGGTTTCAGGTAGGCCATGCCACTACACATTCCGTGTGGTATGCCATTCGGCTTGGTTATCATATTATTAAATATTCTGATCAACGGGTTGTGTAGGGTTGTGAGATACTTCTAATAGTAGTTATGTACCTTATGTACTTCTTGGTTGTTTCCAATTGTTTAACTTGCTTTTCGAATAATTCTTGGCTGAGCATGGTTGTGGACATAAGTCTGCATAGGCTGCAGTGCTTTCTTGTACAGCCTCGATCCATTTCGGTTTTGGATTGTGCACTTCCATTTTACTTCATATTCCCTGTCGAAAATTCTCGATTTCTTTTACATCGATATTACTTATGAGGTTTGTTGCATTATCGATGGGTTTTTCTAGCATGGTATAAAAACTTTTTTCTTCTGTTTGGAAAACTTTGCTGGGCATTGCTCTTGTGTGACTTTTTCTATAGCTCCGCATTCTTTCAGTATACTTAGGGTCAAACTTTGTATGTATTAAGTGCCTTTATTTGATGTTGTGAAGTTTGGTCTTTGTTTTCCTACCGGTTTTATTGGTATTATATCCGGTAAGGAAACCTAAGTCTTTCCTGATTTCCTTTATCTTCCCCTGCAGCCTTCTTTACCATCCTGGTCTTCGGTCTATTGGTCTTTCTGGTGCTTTATTACTTCTACCTGTTGCGCATTGGCGTCCATGTTGATCGTTTCTGTGTTGTTCTGAATAATATTTTGGCGATTTCATGAATTTTGTATCGTATATGCGCTGCAGTATATCAGTCCTACTATTTGGTTGTAGTTGTGGTCTACCGTTATTTTTGCTGCTCATAATTTTTTATTGGTGTTATTTTATGTAATTTACTGTTAGGTCTATGTTTTGGGAGAAAGGGTCTGCATTTCTCGTCCATTTCCAAGAAGTTGATTTTGGCTTCATTGAAAATTGTCCTAAGGTTTTATATTGTATCATTTTGCTGGGTTGGTATGCTAGATGAGCGGTGTGTGTTGAGACATGTTTGGTGATTGGCTTCTAAGCTGTTTTGGTGTGTTAAATTTATGTTTGTGTCTATTTTGTTTGATGTTGTTCGCACTGTTGTTATATTTTGGCACTCTGGTATAGTTTGCGGACTTTGAGGGTCAAAGTTAATTACTTCTACTCGCTTTTGCTCCCTTATTGTTGGTGTACTAGATTATTGCGGAATATAGTGGCTCTCCTATAGGTTAATTACACAGAAAAAACTAAATTTCATTTTCTGTAAAGGAATTCAATGAAATAGTAAATATTTTGTCTAGAAATGGACCTGCAAACAAATTTGTAAATACAGAAAAAATTTCTCAACAATTTCATTGAAAAAAAATCGTGTTTTTCCCAGTGAACAAATTGCTTAAATCTATAAAACAATTTGTATAAAAATATTTACAAATTGTAAACAAAACAAGAAAAAGATTTACTTGATTTTCTGAAAAATATCAAACAATATTTTTGTCTGAATCTATAAACCAATTAATGTAAAAATACTAATAAATATTAAAGAAAATAGTTTACTTAATCAAACAAAAATATTTACTGGGTTTTTTGTAATATATCAAACAAAATTTTTGCCTGGGTATCATCATCCATTAAGCATTTTTGAAATTTCACTTTGTTAAATATGTACAAGTCTGAATGTTTATATAAAGACTCTAAAAAAAATGAATGAGAATTAACGAAACGACATTTACGAATTGATTCACCCAAAATTCTTGAGTAAACAAACTTGGTACAATCGCAGTCATTTTGCTATCATTGTTGTTGTTATTTGTGTGTATGTCGTCATCCGGGCTTTTTTTTACAATACAGTTTTTCTTGATGTTTTTGGTGTTTGCGTCCTAAATAAAAGTCAAACAAACAATTCATTGATTATGTAAAGAACATTTACTGAAAATGAAATTTATTTTTAGACAAACGTTTGTTTGAAATTTTTTTGGTGATAATTTTTTCTGTACTACATCTACTCGTATTTTCTCTCTTATTGTTGGTTGACTAGATTATTGCGGAATATAGTGGCCCTCCTATCAGCTAGGTTCTGCTGCGTTATATGACTAAGTTGAGGGTTTTGTTTTAGAATATCTTAGACTCGAGTCGGCTGGAATACTGTTTTTAAGCAATCTATCAATCTGACCTGATCAGACCGTAACAGTCACTAATGTCTTTAAGGGCACTCATCGACTTAAATCATTGTTAACTAAATTGCTGTCAGTAGATACCTCTTTTGTAACAACTCTCGCTTATTGATCAATAACTCTTTGCCGGAAATTAATGCCAGTATATAAAGAGATTGAGGACATTTGAGTAACCCACATTTTTGTGGTCTGTGTAACACTTTTCTCCTCTCCTTGCCGATTTGTCATTACTGCATGATTTAAAGTAATTATTTATTTAAAAAAACTGTTTTATCAATCGCTCTAAAGCAACAACAAGCCATAAAAATATTTAATTAATAACATTGATTTACATCATAAAATTTTTTTAAATAAATTTTAAACTCCCATCATTGTTAAAAAAACACTTGCATTTTCAATCATGTTGAAATATTAACGAACCATAAAATTAAATATTTGTGCAAAATTCACTTTCGCTGAAATTAATATTCATTTCTAAACTAAATTCTAAATAAACAAAATAAAGTACAATTACAATATACTCGTATAAAACTATTCCGAACATACACATGTAAGAATATAACAACAAAATATGTAATGATATTACTAATCTGTATCTGTTTGATAATACCCTGCAGATAACGCGACTAGTCCATATATACATGTAAAGTATACTCCCAAGGGGACTAGGACTAGTCCAAAGGTAACTCAAATGTATGAAAAAAACATGGTCGATTTAACATAACGATGCTCTAGGGCTGAACCATATAACCCAACTTTGCACTGCATCAAAGTAGTCGCAAAACTAGTCCATGTCACTACTTGATAGAGCACATGTCACTTAACTACAAACTCTTTTCTGTAAATGACATGGTCCATGTCTGCATTACATCGGACTAGCCTTAAAGCTACTCTATGTCACTATTCGATGGAGCACTCAAGTGTTCGTGTTTTAACGATTGCACTCGTTAAAACGCAAACACTTATCAGTTAACTAGAAGCTATTGTTTGCAAATGACATGGTCCATAACTACATTACATAGGACCATTTTGTAAATACCCCATTTCAGCTAAAATAGACCACATAGTCCAATATTATCTGTAGGGTACATCCATTTGTACTCATGTGTCTGTTTGCACAAGTAAAATAGAAAATCACGTTTTTCTAACACTGAACAGGATTCGACCCTGAACTAGTTTCTAAAATTCACGCTGTGACATTGTTTCCTAATATTGTTTGTATATATGTTTGTATATACCATCTATGTAAATGTCATATATACTACACACACGATAAAATGCTGATTTAGAAAAGCAGACATACAACCGCATCAGACATAACAAAAGCAGCATTTAGTGTGTCAAATATAAATATTTTGAATTAAATTTCAGTGATACACAAATCTGTAAACGTGTGGTGACAACACACAGCTCAAACTTATTTACATAAATTTTTGTAATACAGACTCTGATGCCTTAAAGCTATTTTACACTATCTCACAAACCGTTCGACTTCGGTAGAAAAGGCATCCCTGATAAAATAATGAGTTTATGGAAATTTTGGAAAAACCAATAACTACACATTATATCAGGGTTGCATTTTGTGCAGAAGTCGAAAGCTTGTGGAATAGTCTAAAAACAGCTTTAGCGCCTGCTTTACAGACTATAAACTAGAGATGGGTGCGTGTTGAATTTTTCCAACACGATACGACCCGAATATGAATACCAAGATGTCGAGCACGTATGAAACACGCACGCCAAAAATTTTCCCAACACGAGAACGACACAACACGTACGAAATCAAATCCAATAACAAAAAAAACTTTTTTAACCGACTTCAAAAAAGGCGAAAGGTTATTATCAATTCGTCATGTATATTTTTTGTATGTATGTTCTCTCAAAAATCCGCCATTTATAAACCGATTTCGTATTTATTTTTTTTATTATTGAAAGGAATGTACTTGCAGATTGGTCCCGTTAAAAAGTAAATACACATTCCTTTTCAACTACTTCTACTCAATTATTATTAATTTTTTCTTTATTGGAAATTCATGCATAAATATTTTACACCTAAAATTGTTTTGTGTTTTTTCGTGTAAATTTTGCTCAACACGGAACGAACCGAACACGAATGAAATCAGATATTTTGTCACGAATACTGCGCGTTGTATCGTGCATGTTCGTGTTATGAAAACAACACGCCACGCTCCCATCTCTACTATAAACAGACTAGATCATGTATGATCGCTCTAAATATTTCATTCAATCACATCAGCGTGCATGAGCATGATTATAAAAGAAATCAGCGCTCGCAGTTCGTACCAGAAGACCATGGCCTTCCTTGTTTCATAAAAATTTGTCATTGAATAAAATTTCTTAGTCCGAGCCCTACTAATGGCAGTCAATAAAATATCAATAAGAGAAATTAAATAATGTGAACGAAAGCTACTTATATGCGTGGGTGGTTCTCATTTCGAATACTTTTTCCGTGTAAGATGAAAGTATAGTAAAATATTTCACAAAAATAAACACATAAATTTGAAAATAAAAACTGCTTTAGCAAGATTTAATATATTGTATATAAATGTACATAAGTTTTTTTGTGTAAGACTGTGTTAAAAACTAAGAACGACGATACTGTTTATACTCTCTTCATACAAAAAAAAAACGTGTCCTTACTGCATGCTGTTGATTTTCCACATTAAGAAAGTATTAATTTTTCCAAAAACGAAATTGAATTTTTAACGGTTTTAGAATATTTTCACTTGCTTCTCTTATTTCACACATAAAATTTTTGAAAAATAATAGAAATTAAATTTATTTTTTGAACTCTTATTGTGCGTAGTCTTGTTGTGTTGAGCGTTACCCATTTTTACTCAGTTTAATTATTGAAATTCCGTTAGCAACATACACTAAAATAACTGCGTAGGTTTGTAACTTCTAAATATCTAAAAATTTTGTGAACTTTATTAAATAGTATTTTATTGCAAAACGTTTCATCAATCAATCATGGTTTGTATAAAAAATGTATTGAGTGTTATCCATTTTTTTTTTTAATTGAAATTTTTTTTTAGTTCATAATTAAGCAGTTTATGTTAAAACTGATTGAAGACTATACATCTGAATTGTATTAAATTCAAAATGCAGTGTGTATTCTTGTATCGAGCGTTACGTTAAAAAAATTTAAAATTTTTGTACATCAAAAAAAGTTAACAGCTGAAGGTTAAAAACAAAAATTTTCAACACGGTAGTGATTTTTATCCCCTCTGATGTTAATGAAATTCGATATATATATTCTACTGTTAACTGCGCGTAACATAGCAAAAACTTATTTCGATACCTCTTATGGTTTATATTTTATAGGCTTCTAAATTTGGGCAACTCGGCCATTTTTGAGGAAAGTTCATCATATTGAAGATTGAATAACTTTAGAACGCGTCATCGGATATAAATAAATTTGATGTCACTCGGAAGGTTTCGAAAGGATGAAGCTTTCCGGTACAAGTGCCTCTAAAATGCCAAAGTATCCTGCATCCTTAAATATCCTGAAAAATTGTATTTTAATTTTCTTAATTTTTTTACAGAATGTGTCCAATTGATATGTATTTATTGTGAACATTTTTCCAGATAAGATGGCAACAGATTCAAAACTTACAATTGTTTCTTTATGATAACTCGATAATTTGTATATTTTACACAATGGCGATAGATTAATTTGCTATATTCTGAAAAATAAAACAATAGAAAATAAATAACACTTTTCATGATATTTAAGGATCAAAAAAATTTTTTAATTTATTATGTCCTTGTCTTGGATTTGCAAAAAGTGAGCTTGGACCTTTTAAATTATATAAAAATTACTAAAATCTGTTGGCGCGCTACAAAGTTATGCTATTTTCAAAATTACTTTTTACAAAAAATATCATAATGTAATCAAATAGTTGTTTTTATTATTATTGCTTATACAATTTTCATAGAAATTATCGAGTTATCTTTAAAAAAACAACTATAACTTTTGAGTTTGTTTTCATGCCATCCTGACAATTGTACACAATAAAAACATGTCAGTTGGCTTTATTCCGTAAAAAAAATGTAAAAAAAATTCGATATCATTTTTCAGGATATTTAATGATAAAGGATACTGGCATTTGTAGCAGGAAACTATGTCTTTTTTAATCAATAATCGTTAAGAGGGGACTAAAACCCTACGAATGACATAAATTTTAATTATCGGCCATGTCACAGAGTTCAATTCCGTTCGGAAACGGAATTTAATCCACCCCATTTTTGTAACAGCTGGTGTCTAAAAAAGTAAACTAAAATACGCAACTTTGTCAGGTGTGTCCAGTCCAGACTGCTGGCGGCGCTGGTAAGCTGGGGTATGCTTCGGGTAGGGCTTGACATCTTGGGGTGGATTGAGTTCCGTTTCCGAGCGGAATTGAACTCCGTGACATGGCAGAATATATTATGCAAGAATAGTTCAAGGTCGACTGAACAAAACTTTAAGAGATGTCCTTCGAAACAATTTCTCTAATATTTCTTTCAAAATTTTTATTTGAATGTTTTGCAAAATATATAATAATATACATTAACTTTAAATAAACTTTAAAATGTACACACGTTTTACGATTTTATCGCTCTCGACTCAAAATTAATTGTTGTTGTTTTTTTTATAAATTAATACTTCTACTTAAAATTGTTATAGAAATTAATTTTGTGCCGCCAAAAAACAGTCGCAGCTTTTGTACTAAGAGGGATCAAATCATCAAATTTCGATGTCTTATAGAGTTAATTTAATCCTACTAATTTGGTGTTTGTTAAATTGAAATTAATGTGCGTAGGCAAGAAAAATGCTGGAGGACTAGGACTATGGATAAGGTTACACGTAATATGAAAACTATTAATTTCCTTTAATCTGAAGAGAGCGGACGAGGTCGCGGGATATAGCTAGTCTTTAATAAATCGCTTCCAGACTACTCGTAGATCAGCTAGCTGATCCCATTACCTTTGTAATTGGCCACCTCGTGGTACCACCTGGGTTCCGTCTTACTGGCAACCTCAGTAAATGGGATAATGTGCGATAACCCAATCAGCTATCGGCACTAGCAACCTAAAAAGATTCAAGAAAATTTAAAATGATTTTTATCTGTGGACTATGCTTTCTACTGGCAGTAGGTTAAGTTCGTTCGGGTAAGGTGGCATATCTATTTTTTATTTAGAAAGCTTATTCTATTAGAACAGATCTAAGCAAAGTCTTAGGTTTACATGCGGGAAAGTAAAAAAGCCTTTGAAGGCCGAGTTTCAGAGAAATTGGACAAATAGTAAAAAAAACATAAGCAACTCATTTAAAAAATTTCCGGGTAATGTATAAAATTTCCGGGTAAGATTTACTATGAACTGATAATGTGGTATACCATACTTTCATGTATTCAGCTGCCCATTTTCTTACGTAATCTCTTTTTTTCCATGCCACATTAGCCGACACGCAGTTTGTTATATATGATATATTGCAGCACACAGAAAATTTTCAATGTAAATTCGTCGAAAACCAGGTTAATTTAACATTTGTCGGCTTTGATTTTGTTTCATAGGTGTTTCATGTTGATTCAACATGATTTAACCTTTAAAGAAAATTTTACCTTTTGAAATATATATATTTCATGTTGATTTTATATTCCAGTAAAATTAAATCAAATTGAAATTGATACTGAAATAATACGAACAAGAGGTTTGCAATTGTTCAAAGTTGTGGCTGAAGTCCATTGACGATTTGGTAAAGTAAATATAATAGAAATATAAAAAGTATTCTATTTAACTAAACTAATTTTTTTTTTTATAAAGTTACACAAAAATTATAAAATTGGTATTTAGGAGGGTCCGGGAGATAGGTTCCAAAGGAAAAAATTTTCCTCTCGAAAAAATAATGGGGGTTGGTCATATATATTAGCCCTCTCTGGCAGTAGTGGGTTAGGACTTGCCCCCTCTGTAGCACCTGACGTGACCCGAATAAAAGAACTTCAGATTCGGATTCAGCGACCTCGAAAACATAAAAAGCCGTCATGAAACCCTACGGGATTTTCAATTTTTGGAAAATTGTTGCACAGTGTTATTTTAATGCAAAAAATCTAATACACTTTCTGAGAGTAGCAAACCAAGGTAGATTTATTTACCAGTACTCTTGATTCCACAGCTGTTTACACTTTTCTTTATTTGTAGCTGTAAATTTTGTATCAAACTACACAAGTTATGTTGTGCATATCGTGTTATAACCGCCAAAAAAGCATTTAGCGCCATATAGTAAATTTTACAGGCGAAGTATTTTTTAGTTATGCTTGTTTAAATCCAAGTAGAGCCCTTATATTGGCTATATAGGATTGTAGTGGACTGTTATACATATGTAATGTTAATAGTTTCAATAAATTTCCTATAAGAGAACGCTTGTTTGTAGGGATTAAGATATTTTAAGATATTATTGATGCCATGAAAAAATCAGTTAATTTAATCCAATTATTTTAAAACTAGTATTTATTATCCTTAGCAAACTGCTCTTTAACCGTTTCATTGAATCCTTGCAGTTTTTGACACTAGTTTGACTCTACTTGCAAAAGAGAGTTTTAGCTTAAGCGACACTTTGCAGTTACAAAAAATGTAAACAAATTAAAAATTTAAAGGGAAAATGCACTTAAGCTAACATTTCTTTTGCTGTATTTCCGTAACGGTACATGGCAGGACTTTGAAACTTTGACAGTTAGTCCGATTTATCGTTAGTAATCGATTTTCGTTGAAAAGCAATTTTCGAAAAGCATGTCGCTTGAGCTTTTTTGGCTGTGTTTTAATAATTTGACACTTTTTCAAGGAACTGCGACTACCTCTTGGTATCAAATTATTAAGAATGGTAACGTTATTCCTATGCTAATAACTATAAAGGTGGCGCTGTGGCTGAATGCCAGCGACACTCTAAAACACTTTTGTTGAATATTAGGTCGATAATAGTCGGCAACACTTGACAGATTATTATCGATCTAAAATTACACACGCATTATTTTTGAACAAAATGTTTTTACTAAAAAAAGGCGATTGGCTGCGTGCAAGTTTCAACCGCGACCTCCTGACTGATAGTCTGACGTATCTACCATTCAGCCATAGCCGTATTATGCTTTATGTTACATATTTTCCACTTGGAATTAATATGTTTAATTTGGAAGACTTTTTCTTTAATAAAGTAACTACAAAATCTATGTAATTTTAGACAAGGACAAATTTTCTACACAAATTTAGACAATATATGATCGTAAATTTGAAGTAATGTTTTAGAGTTCAGAGGTCGTGGGTTCGATTCTTACAATAGACCCAGCGTGTCTGTTCCGCAGACAAGCTAAATTGTTTCGCGGGTTGTGTTTGTTCTTAAAAAAACATTACCCGCCTATTATCCGAACTTACGCTACAAGTTTATGTAATTTGTTGATACACACCCACCCTAAAACACTTTTGTTGAAAATTAGGTCGATAATAGTCGGCAACACTTTACCGATTATTATCGACCTAAAATTACACACGCACTATTTTTGAACAAAATGTTTTACAAAAAAAATTATTGGCTGCGTGCAGGTTTGAACCGCGACCTCCTGACTGATAGTCTGACGTATCTACCATTCAGCCATAGCCGTATAATACTTTATGTTAATTTTTTCCACTTGGACTAAATATGTTTAATTTAAAAGGTTTTTTCTTTAATAAAATAACTACAAAATCGATGTAATTTTAGACAAGGAGAAATTTTGAACAAAAATTTAGACAATATATGATCGTAAATTTAAAGTATTGTTTTAGAGTGTAGTTAAATCAAGCATTCAAAGAGTATCACTTAAATATATATTATTTTACCCGGTGTTTATTAAAATTTCTGCAAAAATGCTTTCGCATAAAATAAATCAACACGCAATTTTTTATACGAGCTATAATTCTATAATTCGTTGTAAACTACTAAAACTAATTATGACTCGAAATTTGGAATTTTTTTATCGAACATCATTTAACTTAAAATTTTTGCTTAATTGAGCAAACATTATTCGAGTGAATCCCCTAATATGGATATAATGTAGTAAGACTTCCGGCCCCTTCGAGTTTGCTATCATCTTGATCTACAGTGATTCTGAACATATCACTCTACTGTGCTTCTGCCTACACTCTAAAACACTTTTGTTGAAAATTAGGTCTACAATAGTCGGCAACACTTTACTGATTATTATCGACCTAAAATTACACACGCACTATTTTTGAACAAAATGTTTTTACTAAAAAAAGCGATTGGCTGCGTGCAGGTTTGAACAGCGACCTGCTGACTGATAGTCTGACGTATCTACCATTCAGCCATAGCCGTAATATACTTTATGTTAAATTTTTGCACTTGGACTAAATATGTTTAATTTGAAAGGTTTTTCTTAAATAAAATAACTACAAAATCGATTTAATTTTAGACAAGGAGAAATTTTCAACAAAAATTTAGACAATATATGATCGTAAATTTGAAGTAATGTTTTAGAGTATAAATGCTTTCTTCTCAGTTTAATTGAAGAATAAATTTATAATAAAACATTTAAATTTAAGCTTAAATTGCAATTAAGTCAAATGTAAATTATATTGTGTTAACATGTGCAAATCTTTTGAGTTGTTTTTCTGTTCGGGTGGGCTTCATTTTTTGCTCTTTTAAGATTTATAAAAAGTTTTTGTTTTATTCTTTTGCATTATTTTAACATACAGCTGCAAGTTAATGTAACATTTGCTATTATTTTCCTTTTTTTTATTTCAGAAAAGATAAAACTTTGGATTCATGATTGTTAGGCATTTTTTAAATTTTAATTTTTATGTTTAAACAATGAATTAAATATAATTTTCTTGTTAAAAGTAAGTAATTTGAATATTTCCACCGTGCACCCACCCACCCATAGACCTAAATATTGAAATGTACCTAAACATATATTCTCACATTGGATAGCAATTAGCATTCGACAATTTAACAACGCCGCATAAAGTTATAAGTATGAATACCTTACAATTCAAATTTAAGTTATTCCTTTTTAATGCATAATGCATAATTATCGTGATATAAAAGGGGCTGGTTGAATGAATGCAACTACTGTTTATTTTCTTTTTACAGAATATTGTTTACTTTTGAAATTATGCAAAGTTTATAACAATTCCTTTATTTATAATATCTTTATTTAGCAAAAAATTATTTATAAGTGAATAATTTTGTTTTTAAGATATAATTCTCAGTTAGTTTGACATGTTTACATGGTTTTAATCAGTCTTCATCATTAAAGTTGCTGTAATATAATAGATAATTAAATACTTCAATTAATAGGGCTCACGACACTGGCATTCAATGTTGAAACAAAACATATTAAAAGTAAAAATTAGACTTACCAATACAGTTACTTAACGCATAACGTATATAACACTATAATAAAAATAAAAGATTAGTAGTACTAGTACACTCACAATATTATGACAGTAACGGAATGTATTTTGTTCCAGAAGTATTCCGTGCAATCGTGTTTTAAAGAGTAATCATTTAAAATTCTAAGCAATCTTATTTTTAACTGATAACATTCAATAAAAAAAACTAATTACACATTAATAAGGATTTTCGGATGCTTTTCTCACTAAACCTGAGATTCGAAATAAAAGAAGGTTCACTAAAACGAAGAATTTTCGAAATAAGTTTGTTTGATAAATGCTCGTGAATCTAAAAAAAATCTAATGTTCGCTAAAGCGAGTTTTTGTCGATAATGTCGCGATAATAAGCACAATTGCCAAATTTCATAAAGTGTGAATTAGGGATGGGCAAGTGAAAAAAATAAATCGATATATATCGATATCGATATATTTTTAAATAAAGATCGGCATCGATATATACGAACAAAAAATATCGATATATCGAAATATCGATATTTTTCAACAATGATATTCATACGTAGTCCTCGAATTTTTTTTTAAATAAAACAAAAAAAAATAACCTTTCTTATAAATAATTAAGGTGGAAAGAGTTAATTTCCAAGATTCTTACATGAACAAAATTACACTCAAAGAATGATAATTTTTCGAATAGACAAAATATTATAAATAAAACAAAAGATTTTGCTAGTAATATTCTATTTGATGAAGACTGTGCCGAAATGCTTTTAAAAATTGCTCGAAAAACAAAACCAGAGCTAAAAAAATATCGAATTTGATACTGTCGATATATTTGGAAAAAAATATCGATATATCGATATATCGAAATTAAAAATATCGACAATATATATCGATATAATTTTAAGAATATATCGATATATCGATATTTTTTTCCTTTCAAATAAAAATTTTGGAAGTCAGTCCACAAATTTCCACTTAAAGTGAACCAAACTTCAAGCATAAGCTTTCAAATAAAAAAAGTTTTTATTTGACGAAAGTGGAAGCACAAGGGTGTTTCTCATTTCAAATGATTTTTTCGTGTGTGTTGAAAGTATAGTAAAATGTTTCATAAAATAAAAGCATTAATTCGCAAACGCAAACTGCTTTAGCTGAATTTTATTTATTATAAATAAATGTACATACATTTCTTTTTTGTAAGACCTTCCATTATGTGTTAAAAGCGAAGAGCGGAAATACTGTTTACGCTCTCTTCATGCAAAATGGAGTGCCCGTAATGCATGCTGTTGATTTTCGACATTAAGAAAGTATGAATTTTTCCAAAAAGCGGCATAAAATTTATAACGGTTTTAGAATATTTGCGTTTACTTCTCTTATTTCACATATCAAATTTTTGAAAAATATTAGAAATAATTTTTTTTTAATTGTTGATGTCCGCAATCTTGTGTATTGAGCGTTACGCTTTTTAGTACCCTCCATTACTCAGTTTCATTATTTAATAACATACACTAAAATTGTCACAAAACGATATTCACCAATCAATCGTTGCCTGTATCCTAACAAAATGTATTGATTGTTATCCATATTTTTT
The DNA here is from genome assembly GCA_956483635.1 of Panzeria rudis. Classification (NCBI taxonomy): domain Eukaryota; kingdom Metazoa; phylum Arthropoda; class Insecta; order Diptera; family Tachinidae; genus Panzeria; species Panzeria rudis. The sequence goes on along the minus strand of OY101447.1, from coordinate 133,568,791 downwards.
AATTTAGTTGAAATTTTTTTAGTGAAAATATAGTTTGTGTGTTCTGCAAAAAATATTGAATTTGTATAAAAATGTATTGTAATTTTAAAAAAAATTTTAAAATAATTTATTTATAAAATTTAGGACGTTAAAAAAAGTTAACAGCAGCTGAAGGGTAGAAACGTTATAAAGAACCTTATCTGTTTACAAATTTCAGATTTTCTTTGAAAAAATTTTGCTTCTACCGCACTGTGGGTTGTTATAAAATTGCGAAGAATTCCAGTAATAAATTTTCATGCTTACTGAAGTACTAAGGCAACAAAGCGCATAATAATACGCTTTAACCCATTAAGGCCCGAGCCACGATCCCATTGAGCTATAATCATGAAATTTGAAATTTGATTGTTTATACCTAAATAAGAAAAAAAAACTATTTTTAGGCACATCGGATCAGTGTGAGCCCAGATAATCGCCGTTGCGAAAACGCAACGTTGGGCCTTAACGATATAAAAATCAAACGCATTTGATTTATGTCTTTAGAAAAAAAGTAAAAAAGATATACATTTTATATTTAATTCAATTGCGTACGAATTCATGCAGCTCAATTAAATTTTCTTTCTCTTGGGAAGTGCTGGTACCGTCATCACTTGTTGGTGCAGGCTTAACGCCAAATTTCAAATCACCTGGCAATTTTAATTCAGTTCCGAAAATAATTTTAGCGGATGTTCGTGATGTCAAGTAATGCTCAGCTATATGCCAATAAAAATTTGGGAATATGCTCATCCCAGTCCTTTTGATGCACGCTTACTCGTCTTGGGTACGATTAAATCTCTCTACCATGCCATCAGACTGTGGTATATACTTATCGCCATTTACTAAAATAGTCCATTACCACTAGAACATAACGATTTCCAGCCTCGCTGACGGGGAAAGGACCTGCTACATCCATTACTATTCGCTGAAATCGTGCACACGAATTGCATTCTTGCAGCTATCCTCGACTTTTTCTTACTGGACCTTTTGCTGCGATGCACTGTGGGCAGTTTGTTTCCCAGTCGGCTACGGCTTACTGACATCCAACCCAGTAAAAACGCTGTTTTAGTCCCACTGAGCACATATAAACGCGAGAAAGACAGAGAAAGCAACACACTTTTTATCTGTATTTCTCCCAGCTGAATTAAAAGTTGGGTATCAAAAATCGCCCTCTGTGAACCCTGTCCGACAATTAACATGCATACACACATGTTTTTATTATGCTGTTTTAAATAGCAAGTGATTGTATAAATATGTTTGCATTTGATAATTTTATGTAATTTGTATATCGTTTAGGCACAGTGTTGCGTTTTCGCATCACATATAAATCCAATCATAAAAATAGTGGCAAATGACTCAGATGATTATATTTTTCAGTAGAAATAATAATGTTCGTATGTTAGCTACCACCGTCAAAAGTTTGAGATAGGTACATTATATATTAGTTTATTTTTTTAACAATTTCCAAAAGTACCCAAAAAACAGGAAAAATTAAATTTTAAATAAAATTTTTTTATAAAAACAAACTATGTATGATACAAATCCAAAAACAGGTCGATTAGATATTAAGTTAAATTTTATTTCACTGTGCTTTATTACAATATCAGGTAAACACAAAATGCCTGAGGGGAGGTTTAAGTGAACGTTGCGAAAACGCAACGCAGGGCCTTAATGGGTTAAAATAAGATCTTATTGCAGAGCAGTGAACGTATATGAAAGACACTATACAAAAAAAGGTGACTTTTCACTGCTGACACAATGCAGGTTTTTAAGCGAGAAAGTTTCTATACTTAAGCTTTAGTGCTGAAAATGGTGATCATTTTCAGCGCTTCAAAAAGTGCTTTTTGTTAAAAAAAAAATGTAGTACTCCAAACCGGGAACTCGCCATACAAAAATCAGCAGCATAAATGTATGCAAAGAAATAAACTTTTTTTATTTTTCCTTGTGAACCCAATTCAAAATTGAAAAAGTGGTCATATCTTTTAATTTCGCCCTACGGTTATTATATTTCAGGTTTAAATGGAGCGAAAACTATAATCCTACCTTCTCATATTTATACTAGTTACATTGGTAAACAAAAAAACAAAAATTGTACATTTAGAATGAGAATCACCCAAATTAAAATCGGTTCTTAAATGGCGGAGCTATGCGATAATCAATTTTTCAATTTTGGAGAAAATTATGGAACCAAGTTGCAAACAAACTTTTTCAAACAAAGAAATAATTTTGAGAATCGATCCATAAATACAGGAGCTATGCGATAACCAATATATCGAGCAGGCAAATTGCTCGTCCGATTTTCAAAAAGGATATTATGAGATCAAACTACAAGCAAACCTTTCAAACAAAAAAAGAATTTTTAAAATCGGCCCACAAATGTAGGAGTTATGCATACAAATATAAAATGTAAAAAAATACACACGAAAAAATAAATAAAATTCTCAGAATCTGTCGTTCGTAAGTTTTTGACAATTGATCAATTTAAATTAAATTTATTAATTGCAAAATTTTAAATTTTATCACTATACCGCCGCTCACTAGCCATGACTTCATTATAATTATTCCCTACTAAAGTTGTAAAAAGAAAAAAAGTTATAAGGTGTATTAAATTTAACACAAAATTACCTCATGGGTTCTTAATGGCTCAGTGTTTGTTTCCCTGTAACCTTTCTCTTATTTCGCCTATTTATTTCACTTGTGAGGAAAATTATAACAAAAGTAAAAGAAGACGATGGATGCAATTTAGCATAAACTATTTTTGATTAGTTTTAGCTCCCTTTTTATAAAATTTATTTCAGTATTTATATGCAGGCAAATATGATTTTGTTAGTGATGGTAATCGCTCACGTTATTGGCGTAAATCGACCATCATGTGTGATCAGCATGATCATACCCATACTGTTTTGATTTCAATCATACATATGAGCTTACATGCTCATGAATATAAAAGGGATAGGCGGTAGTGAGCGCGCGAAAATGGAATTTTAGAGTGAGTGTTTTTTTTTGATTACGAGTTCTTAATGTAATTTAAAAATTTTTTACAAATCGAAAATTTTTAAATACTTTCACACAGAAAAAGCTAAATTTTATTTTCTGTAAAGGAATTCAATGAAATAGTAAATATTTTATATAAAAAACGGACGTACAACCAAATTTGTAAAAACAGACAAAAATATCTCAACAAATTCATTGAAAAAAACGTGTTTTTTAAGTGAACAAATTGTATAAATCTATAAAAATATTTGTTTAAAAATATTTACAAATTGTAAGCAAAACCATTTACTAAATCAAACAAAAAGATTCACTGGATTTTCTGAAAAATATCAATTAATATTTTTATCTGAATTCATAAAAAAATTATTCTAAAAATACTAACATATATTTAACGAAATAATTTACTTAATCAAACAGAAATATTTACTGGACCTTTTGTAATAAATCAAACAAAATTTTTATCTGGGTCATCATCATCATCCATTAATCATTTATGAGATTTCAGTGTGTTAAATGTGTTCAAGTCTGAATATTTATCTAAAGACTCTAAGAAAATGAATGAGAAATAATGTAGCGATATTAACGAATTAATTCACTCAACAATCTTCAATAAACAAACTTGGTACAATCGCATTCCTTTTGCTATCATTGTTGTTGTTAGTTGTGTGTATCGTCATCGGTATTGTTTTCTTGCGATACAGTTTTTCTTGTTGTTTTTGGTGTTTGCGTCCGAAATAAAAGTCAAACAAAAAATTCATTGATTCAGTAAAGTAATTTTTAGACAAACTTTTGTTTGAAAAATTTTTGGAGATAATTTTTTCTGTTTTATTTTTTTCTATTTACTCCTCATATGAGCATCCATGAGTAACATTTATTTCTATGGGAGCGCGAACGATCGCGAGAAAAAATTAATCACTATCCCATCTCTAAACCTAATATATTTTCACTTGTAATTCTATATAGACATTAATGCAAGTTTTTTGTATAAATTTTACACTGCATGCAATTTTATTAAAAGGAGGAGTCAATAAAAAAATTTGTTTTCCATTGTTTTTAATAGAAAACTGTAATTAAACTAATTCAATTCATTTGCTACAAAATATAATAAAATTTTTCAAAATAACAAGGTTCTAACAACTAATTTTGGCAGACGAGACCAAAAAAAATATTTAAACGTGTATCGACTTTTTGAAAGTTTACATCTGAGACCAGTGATGCCAACTTAGCTATTTTCGAGCTATGTTTAGCTCTATTTGATTACTTCTAACTCGTAATTTTTCCCTTCAGCTCTTTTTTAGAAAAAAGAGCTAACACGGCTCTTTTCAATAATGTAAACGGCACGTTTGGCACTTTTTGCAACTTTCATTAAATTTTTCCGTTTTTACCCTCTTGGTTCGTCTTTTCGTTATTTACGTAGATAATATTGGTAACAAGGTTGCGAACTTAGCCCTTTTCGGGCTAGATTTATCCACTTTTTAGTCACTCAAAACACGAAAAAAATATCTAGCCCCAAACAAAATAACGCGCAAATTTAGCGCTTTTAACAATTATCTTCTGGCCGCTTTTTACTTTTTGATCAATATGGGTACATTTTTCGTTTTGGCAACTATTTCTTCCTTTATTCTAGCAATAGCGACTTCTGAATTAACATCCTAACGTCATTTTACTCATTTTCTTTTCTTAGTTTGCTGTGCCAGTAATAAATAGAAGAGTGTATAATAATCTTCTATTTCTTTAAATATTGGCTGAGATTTTAAGTTAGTCCCAAAATTTAAACGTGTTTTATAAGTAAGGCCTTTTTTGCGCTTTTTCGAAAAATTTTACTGGATATTGCTTTATACGTGTCTTTTTTCCATTTAGCCCTTTTTAGCTCCTTTTACAAAAATTTTTGCGCGTTTTGGGTTCCAAAAGTTGGCATCACTGTCTGAGACTCATTTTAAGTGGAGCTTAAGTTCCCACCTTTTGCATATAGCTATTGTGGCTCAGCATAGGAAATCTTGTAAGCCTTACGTTGTAAGTTATAAGAAGTGTGCAAAACTTTTATGTACAGCACCACGAGAAAAATTTTTGTGGAACATATTAACTCTTAAACTCTTCATTTCATAGGCCTTTTTCTCCATTTCTTAAAATAGGGGCAAAAAACTGCCCTTCGGCGGAAATATATTGGTTAAAAATGTTTTACAAAAATATTTGCCATAAAATTCTACTATAAGTTTGCAAAAGTGGCTAAGCTCTGGAGTCTCTGGAGTGAACGCCAGAAATCATTCAAAACTTTAAATGCGTTTAAGGGTTAGTTTCGTACTTATTCACAACCAGTACTCGGCACAGAAAATATCGTTAGCCTTAAGTTTAAGGTATGAGATGTGCTCAGCATTTTTATGTAAAATACAATCAAAAATATTTTTATAGAACATTATAATCTCAAAATCTTCGTTATATTAGTCTTTTTGTCCCTTTCTTAAAAAACGGTAAAGAAACTCCCCTTCAGCGACGATATAGCGTGGCTAAAATGGTCGACAAAAAAATGTTCATTAAATTCTACTATAGATCTTTAAGCATACCCAAGCTCCAAGTTTAACCGGTCTAATATTTTAGTCGCTAAATTATTGTTATATTTTAGTTTTTTTTTTGTTTTTAACCGACTTTCAAAAAAGGAGAAAGGCTACCAATTCGTTATGTATTTTTTTATGTGCACAGAAAAAACTAAATTTCATTTTCAGTAAAGAAATTCAATAAACTAGTAAATATTTTGTCTAGAAATAGACATACAAGCAAATTTATAAAAAAAAACATTTTTTTTCAGTAAACAAATTGTCCAAATATATAAAACAAATTGTCAAAAAATATTTAGAAATTCTAAACAATATAATTTACTAAATCAAACAAAAATATTTACTGGATTTTCTGTAACATATCAAACAATATTTTTGTCTGAATTTGTAAAACAATTTGACTAAAAATACTTGCAAATTCTAAGCAAAAATTGTTTTCTGAATCAAACAAAAATATTTACTAGATTTCTTGTAATATATCAAATAAACTTTTTGTCTGAGTAAGTAAAACCTTAGTTTAATATTTTTAAGTTTTATATGGGTGACTCTCATACTAAATGTACATTTTGTGTGTGTTTTTTTTTATTTCAAATGTAACTAATATAATTAAGAGAAGGTAGGATTCATATTATAATTTTTTGCGTCATTAAATGGCTCCTGAAATAAAAAAAAAAATTTTCCCATTTTTTACATTTTTGTGCATTGAGCGTTACATTTGCTTTAACGGTTGTTCTGGGAACGATTTTTTGCGAAAAAAATATACCACAAAAAGTGGGTACAGGTTTAGTAGAAAGCACTATACAAAAAATTATAATAATCGCAGGACGAAATTAATACTTATGACCACTTTTTTAATTTTGACTTTGGCTCATATGGAAAAATAAAAACCTTTTATCTTTTAAAATACTTCTTTGCAAATATTTATACATAGGCAAACAAAAGGTTAACACTTCTTTCAAATAAGACTAATTTAAAAAAACGATCAAAAAAATTTAAAAGTTATGTCAATTTCAAATAATTATACGTACCAAAATACGACCTACCTAATAGATTCTTCGAAAATATACCAAACCACAGTGTTGTAGAAGCAAAATGTTTTCAAAGCAAATTAGAAATTTTGTAAACAGATTATGTTCTCTATATCGTTTCTACCCTGCAGCTGCTATTAACTTTATAATTAAACATTTTGTATCGTAACGCTCAATACAATTTCTTACAAATTCTATATATTTTTCAGAACACATACTATTTTGAATGAAAAAAAATCAGATTTATAATTTTCGATGAGTTTTAACATAAACTCTCTAAAAAATTTCAATTAAATTAAAAAAATATAGATAATACCCAATACACTTTTATGGATAGAAACCATGATTGATTGATAAAACATTTTGCAATATAATACTATTTAATAAAGTTTACAAAATTTTTAAATATTTAGAAGTATAAACATATGCTGTTATTTTAGTGTATGTTGTTAATGCAATTTCAATATCTAAACTGAGTAAAACGCGTAACGCTCAACAAATAAGAAAAATGTGGAAAATCAGCAGCATGCATTACGGACATGCCATTTTGTAGGAAGAGAGTACAAACAGTATATTCGTTTTTGGTTTTTAACACATAATAGACAGTGTTTCAGAAAAAAACTTATATACATTTATTTATAATATATTAAATCACGCTAAAGCAGTTTTAATTTTAAAATTTTCGTTTTTTATTATGAAACATTTTATTATATTTTTAACGAACACGAAAAAAGCATTTGAAATGAGAATCAGCCAAATAATAACATCATCATACATTAAGCATTTATGAAATTTCACTTTGTTAAATGTGTTTAGCTCTGTATGTTTATCTAAAGACTCCAAAAAAATTAATGGAAATTAATGCAACAACATTAACGAATTGATTCCCTCAGATATCTTCAGTCATCCTTCAGTCATCGCATTCCTTTTGCCATCATTAATGTTCTTATTCATTATTTATATGTGTCGGCTTAGGGGTTGTTTACGACATAAAAAACGTGTTTTTGTTGTTGTTTAAATAAAAGTCAGACAAAAATTCACTGATTCACTAAATACCATTTACTGAAAATGAAATTTTACTTTAGAAAAACTTTTGTCTGAAATTTGTTTGGTAATAATTTTTTCTGGGTGTGTTCCCTCAAAATTTCACCATTTATAAACCGATTTCGGATCTTTTCTTTACTTTAAAGTATGTACTTCCAGGATTGTCCCGTTGAAAAATGGGCGGGGTCAGACCCATACAACGTAAATTTACATTCGTTTTCAACTACTTCTAATCAACCGATTGTTATGAAACTTTTCACACGCCTTAAGCTTCTTTCTGTTTTAATACTACATTGTGATTAATAAGCGGGTAGTGCCACGCCCATTCGAAGCAAATATTATTTTTCTATAACTTCTACTAAACGAATTCTTTGCAAGCTTGGCACACACTTTCAGTTATCGTAGCAATACAACAAAACTGATTTTTATGAAACTTTGCACACAAAATTAGCTCTCGTGAAAGTACAACAATATGATGAAAAAAATGTGGGCAGGGCCACGCCTATTTTCTAGTCGGTTTTGTGTTTTTAAGAATTATATATATTGACTTACATGCATACCTTATTTATATATCGCTGACTTTATTTTATATTAAGAATATAAACTCATGGTGTAGCATCTTCATATAAATTTTTTGTGTACTTTTTCTACGTTTTTTTCCTTCTTTTTTTTATAGTGTGTGTTGCACTTTTTTGCCAATTACATCGAGTGGACCCCAGCAATTTTGTAACATCCGGCCAAAAGGCAATTTTTATTATTTTTGCCGATTTGAAACTTTGCAAATAATAACAACAGCAGCAAACAAAAAAAAATCATCTCTTTTTACTAAGATATTTTCGTCGGTATTTTTTTTTTCTATAGTTGTGTTTTTAAGCAATTTCCCTCTTTTGGTAAAGCAAATGAGTTAAATGTGAATAGCGGCAGATACTTGTGGTTGTTGTAGTGGAGAATAGAACTTGTTTTAATAGATCAGTAACATGGACAGGTGGTGGTGGTGCTTTAGATAGCGTTGATGCTGCTGATGAACTTGGTCTTGTGTTACTGATATACATTCATTTTTAATAAAATAAAAAAACGGTGTTTGAAAAAGATGTTTGTTTCTAATATTTGTTTCGGATCATTTATGTACATTCTATTTTTATTGCATTTTTTATTCATTTCTTAAGTTTGCCAAAGTGAATACGAAGAAGTAAAATGATTGGTATTCATTTTCATTAAAATAATTTTATTAAATAGTTGATAACACTTTCCGAGGCCGCTAAGCCAACCAGCCACAGTCTTCTAAAAAGTGGAATAAAATCAAACACATGAACGCTGATGCAAGAGTGCAGCGTGCTTTAAAAACTGTAGGTATAACGTTTTGCTTCGATCACCTCAAAATACTCAAATAAATGTGGATATATAGAAGAATGCAAAAGTGAAAACCTCTAAGGCATCCTTGGTATAAAAAAGATAAGACCAAACAAAGTAGATCACAGGATATTCTATATCTTATGGAGGAAAGAAAAAAAAACAAGAACGATAACAATAACTAAATAAAATATAATCAAGTCCAACAAATTATACGCAGAAAGATAAGAGAAGCCAACTATAAACAGCTCGAAGGTAAGTGTTTGCGCATGTAAAGTCCCCTAAAATATGTGACGATTTTAACTCACATAAAAAGTTCAAGAAGGAAAAAAGTTATGATATCTTGAACATTCTCGGGGAAATATTTAACGATATATCTATAACTCGGAGGTAAACTGCACTATGCCGACATAGAGATGTTTTGTAAAAGTTACATTTGTTTTAATGCAACTCATCGTGAGCTTTCCGGGAATACTCTACAACATGTATTAATGACGGCACAACTAAAGGTACACGAAAAATTATAGTACGATGATCAATGTTGTTCAATGTATTTAACAATATTAAAACTTTCGTACTGAAAAGTTGACTAAAATGACATAGAGCAGCTTACCTCCGAGGTACAGATATATCTAGATGACTGACTGGCGCAAACTTTTTACATTTCCAAAGAAAAATAGTTCTAGAAAGTGCCAAGACTTTACACTGATATCTCTGATGAATCACACCTTCAGAATATTTTTGAAAATAATTCGCCACAGGCTATATGGAAAATGTGAAGGGCGAACACAGTTTGATATCAAAGTAGCAATGGGTTCTTTTTAGCATACAGATCCCTCTCCAAAGCTGTCGCGAATCAAGTATAACCTTGACCTTGTTTACAAGATGTAATGTGCGGAATAAAATTCAGCTTAGTATCAGACAACAAGTAAGTCTAGAAAAGTACATTTTTTTCAAATTAAGCTCCATTAAGTTCACGTTTCATAGAATTCATAGAATGACTCCAAGTCCTTTTGAAAATCAGCTGTAAATAAGTTTAATATATAATATTTTTGCGCTCTAAGTCACACTTTCTGTTTTATATTCTTTAAGAAAGTAGACAGCTTTACTCAAATTTTTTTCGTGGTCGAAATATTGAATATATGAAATAAATAATATTTGATAAAGCTAAAATAAGAGTTTTATTAAAATAGAAAGTGTGACCTAGAGCCAAAAAAATTAAATATTAAACTTATGCAGTGTAAGGTCGATTAAAATAACAAATACCTCATCAGTTGTAAATGAAAAATATACAGCCGTGTCACAGATTCCGTTCGGTTTGATTTTGATTCCGTAGTTGTCATTCCGAAGAATACATTTTTGGTGCTTTAGATTCCGTTTATTTTGTATTTCGTTTTTACAATGATAAAGTTCTTATACCTTGAGGCGTTTGTTTACTCTTGCTTTTAGATGCAAAGCTCACATTAAGCTTTTTATTAACATGGAAAGCTCATGACCAAATATTTATTTGACGCTCCCAAAAGTATGCACGTTTTTTAATATTTACTGCAAATGAAGTCAGTAGAAAAGTGTTTTTCAATTCCATTTTGAAATTTAAAAGTGGTTTGATTACGAAGAAAATTTTCGTTTTTCGTTTTCTGAAGAAGCAACTTACGGAATTGAAACCACTTCCTATCGGAATGGTATTCTGTGACATGGCTGATAATAAATTTTTACAGCGTCAGTATACATTAAGATATTGGGAAAATTTTTTACTTTGGGCAAGTCATTTATAAATACCCAGCAAATACTAGTGCTTTCCTGGATGCATTGTTGTAAGCGACACAACAAAACGGAATTACTTACAGTTGCGCTTTTATAATAAAAGATTTTTGTTCGCGATGAGCCTCTTTGAAGCGTTTGGAAATGTCATGACAAAGCTTTTAGTTATATGCCTTATATGTATAACGCATTGGAGAAATACCTTATATGAGTGCTGAAAATCATCAACATTTTCAGCACTAAAACTGAAAATATAATGAAAAAATGGTTCGATGTATAAGGTATTTCTCTATTATTGTCAAGCAAAAAAACCGTTTCAAAAATTTTCTCTTAATTTAGTGCTTTTATGCAAGCTTTAATAATAGCTAACAAACATTACCTTTTAGTAGAAATTTTAAACGCTCATAACTTCAAAAACACATAAGCGATTTCTATAAAATATAGATTGTTCTTATCTGTAAACAAATAGCTTTTTAACTATTGATTTTTTTATTCAAATCGGCTCTTGTACGTGTATCTAAAAATGATCCAAAAATACTATTAATTACATAGATTTAGGCTTAGATTATTTTAACTTATCTTTCAAAAACGTGGACAGGGACAGAAAAATTTTTGAGAAATAGTAGAGTTTCAATATCATTTCATTTTATTGAACAGTTCGCATAACCTTACAATTTTGTTTTGTACATAATTTTTGAGGAAAATAACTTAAAAAATTTAACACAAAAAGACATGTAACGTTAATATTATTTTTTTAGTGCTAAAATAAAATTTTTGTTGTTAATAATTCAAAGTATAAAACAATAAAAAAAACTAAATCTCCTTCAAGTTATCGTCAAATAGCAGAGACGCACACCAATCAGTCTAGATACACACCAACTGGCAAACATGCCAACTATATATTTTTTATCGTTCTGACATTCTTTAAATACCAGACCTCTTTCAAAAGGTGTGATAAAAATTGTCCTTGCAATTATACGAACTGCTGAAAATGCGCTTATTTAGCTATTTACCGATATATATATATATATATATATATATATATATATATATATATATATATATATATATATATATATATATATATATATATATATATATATATATATATATATATATATATATATATATATATATATATATATATATATATATATATATATATATATATATATATATATATATATATATATATATATATATATATATATATATATATATATATATATATATATATATATATATATATATATATATATATATATATATATATATATATATATATATATTATTCCAGTCAAATAAGGTGTATGGAAAACTTCAGTTTTTATCTCACTTTCAAGTGTTTATATAACGATAACACTGTACAACATAAAATTTTATTTTTCATAATTACGTGTTCGACGTTTTGAAAGTTTACATATGGGACTCATTTTATTGGGAGTTAATATCTCCCCCCACATAAAAAATTATCACAAAAAAATTTTCAAACAAAAGTTTGTCTGAAAATAAATTTCATATTCAGTAAATGTTGTTTACTGAATCAATGAATTTTTTGTTTGACTCTTAGTTAGGATGCAAACACCAACACCAACAAGAAAAACTGTGTCGACAACATACATACAAATAACAACAACAATGATAGCAAAAGGAATGCGATTGTACCAAAATTGTTTACTGAAAATTTTTGAGTGAATTAATTTTTGAGAACTTTATTCTCATTCATTTTTTATAGTCTTTAGATAAACATTCAGACTTGAACACATTTAACAAAGTGAAATTTCATAAATGCTTAATGGATGATGATGATGATGATGACGACCCAAACAAAAATTTTGTTTGATATATTACAAAAAATCTAGTAAATATTTTTTTTTATTAAATAAACTATTTTGTTTAATATGTTTTAGAATCTTTAGACTAATTGTTTTATAAATTCAGACAAAAATATTGTTTGATATTTTTTAGAAAACCTGGTAAACCTTTTTGTTTGATTTAGTAAATTGTTTTGTTTACAATTTGTAAATATTTTTAGACAAATTGTTTTATAGATTTAAAAATTTGTTGACTGAAAAAAAACGTTTTTTCAATAATATTGTTGAGATATTTTTGTCTTTATTCACGAACTTGTTTGTAGGTCCGTTTCTAAACAAAATATTTACTATTTCATTGAATTCCTTAACATAAAATGAAAGTTAGTTTTTCTGTGTATCTTTTTTGGATAAATTTGAACTTTTTATGTCATTGTTTATGATGAAATAATAATTATCTTATTCTTTTCTCATATGTATGTGATTTGTAGAAATAATTGGCTTACACAGGAAAAAATTATGATGGGTTTTTTTGTTAAACAAACATGTTTTTGAAACTGATTTTATATCTTTATTATTGTCTCTGTTTTGTTTGATAAATAATTTTGTTTGACTTATTTCATTTCATTTTGCTACCGCAAATGTTGGAAACCTAATAAAATTATGAAATTCTTTCATTTCTGTAAAATATATTTTGAACGAAACAATTTGTTTATTGAAAAAATCAGAATTTTGTTTCAAACAAATTATTAAAAATTTTTGCATTTGAATTTAAAAATTTTTTTATACGACCTAAATTGAACAAATTTGCATTTGATTCAGGGAATGTGAAGTGAAAAATTAAATTTTTCTGTGTGTAAACAGCACCCTTAAAAATGGTTTAATACATGAAATACAAATGAACACAAGCTAAAAAAGTGCTGCGGCCTCCAAAAACTACATTGCTATGTTCTACTGTATACGTTGGTATCAATTAACTTTTCCCTTCTTCTTTAAAATATTGTTTTATTTAGATTTTTTCTAAATAAAGTGCTTCGAAATTTATCCGAACTTAAATTTTTTTGGATCAAAAACCTGTATACTGGCGTTCAAAATAAAAATCATATTAAATAACTCTTATTTTTTAAACTCCCTTTTCAGAGTACATACAAGTATGTTTCTAAACTCTACACTTTTCGGTTTCCTATCAATTTCCTTTAAGCAGTTAATTTTTAGCAACAAAAAAAAATATAAAAAATTTTTGTGGTCTATACAATTTATAACCAAGCAACCAAACCAACCAGCCCAGTTTCGTCCGTCCATTCAATCATCTATCCATCCAACAGGCAACCATCTATCAAGCCATCTACCAATTTATTCAATCACACAAATGCACGCTTACGCCCAAGAGTAGCAGCGACAACGTTTCAACTAACTTGTTTTTTGGGTGTTAAAAAAAAGGAGTGAAAATCTAAAACTAAAACCAAATCAAAACTAAAGCAATCATATGACCGTCCATCTATCCAACCAACCATCCTGCCAAACTCAACTATTCGTTCAAATCAGTAGTTTTATAGTTTTGATAGAGATGAGGTTTGATGATATGCAATCATTTTTTTATACTTTTAGATGTTATTGTTGTTGCTGTTGTTGTTGCTGCTAAAATTGCTACTTATCACCATTATTATTTTGTTTTTGAGGCTGCAAAAAAATATTCGCAACAATAACAAACTTTATGAATGTCGTAGAAACTTAACTTGTCGTCTGGCGTTTTATAATTTTGGTCTTTAAATAATACCTTTTTCCAATATTTTTTTTACTCTTTTTTCCTTGATAGCTTTAAGGTCTTTTATTTTACCTTTCTAATGGCATTTATGCATTTCTTGTCGTTGTTGTAGTTATTGGAAATAGAATCTCAATTTGATGATTTAGAAATTGTTGCAGCAAAGCTGGTTGGTTGCTACTGCCGTTTGTTTATAATGACGATGATCTTGATGATAGGTTGGCCATAAAATGCTTTTTATATTTATGAAGAAGTTACACCTTTGGAATCTAGTAAAAATGTTAATTTTATGAAAGAATATTTTATAAATAATCTTTCATAATGAGTTAGATTATTTCTGTTTTTGTATTTAAGGCTTATATATTGAATATCTATTGATATTTGCACTTAAGATTTGCATTAGAACATATTTTATGCATTGCAAAGTTAAATTTAATAAACTAAAAATTACACATACTAAGGTGCACAGTGAAAGAAAAAGGAAAGTAAAATCAACATGTCACAATTTTGTTTGGAAATCATATTAAATTTACGAGAAATAATTTTTTGTTTAAGTGTGTTGGTCATTGCTACAATTCACTGTTGTCCTCAGTTTTGTTGTTGTTTCCCTACGGTAAATGGAACTGACACAAAACAAATCACGTGACCGGTCCCCAGGTGTTAGGGACCAGTCCGAGTTCTAACACTTCCTATGAAGCGGACCAGCCACTTTTACATGGGGATGGCCTAGGATGGGGTTAATTGACACTTTATATGCACCTTGTAACTTGTCTCTGAACTATCTTGTAGAGTCCCAATCGGTGTAGAATAATAAAGATTGTATATAAATATTATTCCAAAATTCAGCTATAATTATCGATTAATTTATTTTTTATTTTTTTGTTGTTACAAATCCAAGTAGAAATTGTATTTTATTTTTAAGCGGTGTCTTTGATAGGATTCGAACCGACAACCTCCGGCATGACAGGCTAGTACACTACCCACTCGACCGCAGGGGAACTTATATTTCAATGTTATAAATACCAGTTAAGAGTTCATTGAAGGGAGACAATTAATATTATATAGATACTATGTGACAGGCCTTAGATCCAGATGCATCGAATTTGTTCAGTGCCGTTTACTACAATACTGGCCGGAGTCCCAAATAAATTGACTGAAAATGGTTAATATGTCACCATTTACACAACATGTATTTTTTCACCATTCACTACTCCTTATTTTTGGTACTAGTCTCATTTCCTCAAGTCATAGGACGAGTACTTTTGGATCATTTTTCACCAAATTTTCCGCAGGGTTATTATTACATAGCCGACAAACATCGCATTAACAGCGCAAATGTCCTGCTGCTGATTTAAAATTACCACTGTTTCATATTAATTTGAAACGGAAAATTATTAATCTAACCTTTAATCTCTTTGATTTAATATTTTTTACTGTTAAAACAACTTTGCTATAAATGTTGCATTTCATTTTAAATCAACATCACTATAACTTTAATTTCAAATAAGTTTTATATTAAATAATAAATTAAATCATGTTGAATTGTAGCGAAATTCATGTTATATAAGATGGTATTTATTTAGTGTATATCTAAAGTAAAGTTTGAGACTGTTGTAGTTGCAGTGCTTAGCGCGCTGATTACCAACCAACCAAGTGACCCGAGTTCAAATCTCGACTGGGGCAGCCAACTACAACATAATTTATATATATTGCGCAAGTAAAATCAGACTATGATGACCACTATTTGATGACCACAATATATTTTTGATGTTTTATAAACGCCTACCCAGCAAAAGCTTTTGTAATTTTTGTAATCGGTAGTACTTTATTAATAGGCTACAAATTAATGAGTGGTACTTATTTCACTGAAAGGAAGGAAAGTCATTCATTCAGGCAATCAAACGGTTTCATTAAATGATCTTCATTATATTTATGAAACTTTGTATGCATGAAATCCTTCAATATCTATTTTTCATAAGTTTTTCATAGTTCATTGTATTAATGCAAATCGTTGCATTGTTTAAATGAATTTTCTTTTTAGCGAATTAATGAAAAATACAATAAAGTCATATAATTTTTGACAACTTAATGTACAGTATTTTTCAAAGATAAGTAAATCAACTTTTATTTAGTTCAAAAAGGTTACCTATTTTTTTCAAATCTTTTTTAATTTCAAACCAATATGGTCATCATAAATGCAATGGAAAATATTTGGTTTATACAATGTAGTATTCTTCATTATATAAAACACGTTGTTAGCTATTCGCCTCTCATTTTTCCAACCATTCCTTATTTATGTATTTAAAATAATAAGAAACAAGAGGGGCTGGGCTGTTGGCTGAAGTGGTTAGCGCGTTGATTACAAATCCTGAGATGTTCAGTTCGAGACTAGTTTCAGGCAAACAATCAACATTTACTAGTTAATGAGCAGTACTGACAGCGATTGACTAACAAATACTAATGTAATCATAGCACGTGAATCGCCTGAGTGTGTTACTTGTGAAAAAATAATGCAACATCTACATTTAATTTATGAATCTTTTTCTTTTAACTAATTAAATAGTTTTATTCCATTTATGATATGGCTGGCCAAATGAAGTTCATAAATACAATGAAACATTCTTCATTAATCCAATGAAGGGCTTCATTAGCTGACTTTCAATAACAAATTTCATTAATACAATGAAGAAAATCATTGTCTAAATCAAGGGTTTCCTTTCAGTGTTATATTATAACTATGCTTTAAACTAGAACTACTACTTAGTTTGTAATAAAATTAGTACGTATTTTTATCATTATTTGAAAGTAGTTACAATTTGTTGATATGTATTAATAAAATAAGTAGACAACCACTTTTTAAGTGAACATGTCGAGTCGTAACCGCACGAAAATCGCAACCAACATATTTTGCGATATGCGTTTTTTTGATGGAAATCAATAATATACGATGTTTTACGCTATCTGTAAAAATTTCATAGCTCTACAAGGTACTGTAACAAATGTACAGCAAAATCAATTTTAACGTAAGCCCAAACTTATTTTTTTTTATATTTTTTGGTGACTGAAATGTTGCTTACGATAAAAAATTTTCAACTTAACAGGAAGTAAAAATATAGATATTAATGAAACTATCCTGTATATATTATAGTTGGAATATGTTCATATAGCAATATTAGATATTTGTATTTGTATTTATTAAATATATGCTTTCCTAATACAACAAGACATATGATCTTATAAATTACAGTATTAGAATCAGACAAGTTACATAATGTGTTTGACAGAAAGTGAACAATATATAAAAAATAAATAAAAATTGTAATAACAATAAGATATAATATATAATATTTAATAACAACATTTTTTTATATACGTGTTAATTAATATATTTAGTTTAAAGGTAGATAAAGTTAGGGTAAATTACGATACGATTGAAACAGTAAATTTTTCAATTTAGTTGCGTTGCTATTATTTTGCAAATTGGGAGAAAGTTGGCTCCAGAGACGAATTGTTAATATATAAAACTGTCTCTCAGATGCCATGTCATTATGCCGAAATTGGATAATGCCGTTTGCTCTTGATGATCTTGTGAACTGTAAGCGGTCATAAAGGTATTTTGGCTTTTTTGTCATGATAATTTTATGTAGCACGACAAGGTTTTTAAGCATTAAATAATTATTAAATTTATTAATTTTATTTTTTTATTATTCGACCTTAATGGTTTAAATTTATCTTTCTGTTTTTTGGGCTCTAGTAAACATTGCACCCTCACTCTAAGTGGACGGCTTTACTCAAATTCCTGAAGAAGAACACCGACGGTGTTTTAAATATTGAGAATAATAAACACAAATAATAAAACAACAGAGTTTTTATTTAATTGATCCTTGACCTAGAGCCCAAAAAACAGAAAGATAAATAATTATTAAATGTTATATTAAAAATACGATTGGAGTAATGAGATATGTGATCAAACCTGTTTAGACCATAAATGTAGCGTATAACGTTATTAAAAGTTGTTTTGAGTTTCAACATGTCCCTCGAACTACACCCATAAAAAACCTCTGACGCATATAATATAGTTGGTAATATATAAGTTTTAGCAAGTAACAGCCTTATTTTCAACGGTGTGAAATACTGCGTAGCCCATAAACTCCTTAGCATACTATATATCCTAGCATAGGAGTGATTAACATGATCAGACCAGGTTAAAGTACTGTTGAAAGTTACACCAATGTTTCTGACGGAGTTAACTATATCAATTTTGGTACCACTCAGGAAAATATCAATATCAGATTCAATTTTGGTTGCTTTCTTACAAATTATTAAACATTTGGACTTTTTAGGGTTAAGACGAAGGTCATTTGCCGATGCCGAAAGAAAGATGCTATTCAAATCAGTATTTAGATTACTAGCGTTAGAGCTAATGGAAGTCTTAGGACTACTGAGGTAAATTTGCATATCATCAGCATACATTTGTATACTAGAATATCTAAATTGTTGTGGTATATAATTTGCGTACAGTGAGAACAACAATGGTCCAAGTACGGAGCCCTGCGGAACATCTCTTTCCACCCGTAAAGGATATGAAACAAGACCATCACATGCTACGCTTTGCACTCTATCTGTTAAATAAGATGAGATCAATTTAACAGCAGTTGTAGAAAAATTTTAAATTTTTTGATAGCTTCAAGCACAGTATTGAGTGGTGAACCGTATCAAAAGCTTTTGAAAGGTCAAGTAATATTAAAAATGATATTTTCCCAGTATCTAAGTTACCCCTAATCTCTTCAACAACATCAGTTAGGGCAGTTACACAGCTATGTTGAGGTCTGAAACCTGATTGACGGTCAGTTAGTAAATTTTTAGTATTTACGTATTCATATATTTCATATATTCTGCAAAATATGCTCAAAAACTTTGGACAGGTAAGGTAGAATTGAAATAGGGCGATATTCGCTGTCTGTCTTTGGGACGGGAATTACTTTAGCATATTTCCATTCTATCGGAAATGTACTTGTGATAATAGCACTGTTATATAAATGCGCAATAGAACGTATTATCCAGGGTAGAATTAATTTTATAAATCTAGGATTGATATCATCCAAGTCAACAGCATTTGATTTAACTTTACTAAATCCTTCTGCAACATCTGCTACCGCAAGACATTTAAAATTGAATTTTTCAATCGAGGCATCATATAATGGGACTCGATCATAAAAAATAGGGTCCGCTGTGGGCATGGGAATGTTAACAAATGTTTCATTTAGCTCGTTGACACCGACATCAATCTTACCGATGCCAATGTCCCGTATTTGTTTCCACGTCTTATTGGTATCAACTGCTTTATTAAACTTGTTTGAATAGTAGGCACATTTTTCATGTTTCATTTTTGAAACTACAGCCTTCCTAGCCAAGCGATACTGCTCATGATACTCAGGTGTGCGGTATCTCTTCCATAATTGGTATTTATTATCACGACGTTGTATTAGTAACTTAACATCATGAGTAAATCATGGTCGGGCTAAAGTAAAAAACTTGATCCCATATTATATTATTAAGATCAGCTTCTAAAGAAAACATATTAAGGTTATTAAAATCGCTATAAGTAAAATTTTTAATAGGAATTTCTGAGCCAAAATCTTATATGATATAAAAATAATATCATGTTTCGAGAAGGCAAGAGCAGCTAGTTGATCATAGTGTAATACTTTCCTACTATTACAGACAAAAAATATATCAAGCAGAGTGCAATTCGTGTTTGTAAAGTGTGTAGGTCTGGAGCTATTAATAGGAAACAAATTAAATGACGACATCATGGTTACTAGACTAGTATCTATGAGCAAATTACAATTAAAGTCACCAGCTATAATAATTTCTGAGTAAGATACAGATAACAGCTCTAATTGAGCAACTAGTTTATCGAACTTTACAGTTCTATCCGGCCTATATACACATCCATGTAACATAGTGGTCCCGTTGGAGTTCAAGTCGACAAATATGTATTCCACATCATTCGTTTCATTATAACTACAATTAAACATGCACGAAATATTGTCCTTAACGTATATTGCTACACCACCAGCATGCTTATACCTATCGGATCGACAGACTATATAAACCATCATTTATTTCACTTCTAAACCAACCCCGCGGAAAATTCGGTGACAAATGATCCAAAAGTACTCGTCCCATGACTTGAGAAAGTGAGACTTGTACCAAAAATAAGGAGTAGTGAATGGTGAAAAAAGACATATTGTGTAAATGGTCAAATATTAACCATTTTCAGTCAATTTAGTTGGTACTCCGGCTAGTATATTAGTAAACGGCACTGAACTAATTCGATGGAACTGGATCAAAGGTCTATTACATAGTATCTATATAATATTAATTGTCTCCCTTCAATGAGACTGCCATTCCACTCAGGAACCTGTTCCGTAACTATTAATTCCATCTTAACCGGTATTTACAACATTGAAATATAAGTTCCGCTGTGGTCGAGTGGATAGTGTACTAGCCTGTCATGCGGGAGGTTGGCGGTTCGAATCCTATCAAAGACACCGCTTAAAAATAAAATACAATTTCTACTTGGATTTGTAACAATAAATGAGTCGATAATTACAGCTGAATTTGGGAATAATATTTATATATAATCTATATTATTCTACACCGATTAGGACTCCATAAGGTAGTTCAGAGACAAGTTACAAGGTGCATACAAAGTATCAATTAACCCCATCCTAGGCCATCCCCATGTAAAAGTGGCTGGTCCGCTTTATAAGAAGTGGTAGAACTCGGACTGGTCCCTACCACCTGGGGACCGGTCACGTGACTTGCTTTGAGCCAGTTCCGTTTACCGCGGGGAAGTTTCAGAAACACATATTGCATCAACACCTGAGTTCTCAAATAAGAAACGAAATTCATCCAATATATTGCATAAGCTTTGGGCATTGATATGGCAAATACTAAAGCCTTGTTTTTGTTTAGCTAAGATGCGAATCATATTAAAGTTACCATCCCTAGAACCAAGTTGATCATACATGATATTTGTCATAATTATATATTAACGCAACGCAATTAAATAACCATGTAAACGAGAGATTTAACATATTAGTTGTATTTATGAAAAATAAAAAATAATTGATGACCAGTTTAAAAATTTAACAAAATATAAAATGAAGATAACTCGGACCAATAATTATATATCGTCATATGAAATGCAAAAAGGCCTATCATCACAGAAACTTCTATCGGATAAAGAATATATACAAGAATAAAAATATTACTCAAGAGACTACAAAAATTTAAGACCGGTGACACAAGTGTCCTTAAATATAGACACTATTGCAGTAAAATGTCCACCGAATCAAATCGAGTGCTGATGGCCATAGGTAACAAAACAAGGCAGAAAGACCGGCTGCTAAACGTGTCGGCATTTATCGACGATACACAGATTCTGAAATGAAAACCTTTTTTACAAGAGAAATAATGGGCTGTGTTTGTGAGAGCAAATATGAAAATGACACCAGAAATCGATTTTGCTTCTTTGACGGAATATGGGAATTTAATGAAATGCTCACCATGATTTTTCAATATCTAAAAAATTTTGGATGAAATAAATATGTGTCCTCCAATAAATGTTTTCTGTGATAGCTATGTAGGAAAAGCGTAATAGATTCATGCTTGGCACCATATGGGATTTTCTTAAAAATTTTAATTATGTAAACAGCATAAAAATAACGTATTTATTAACAGGACGTAATGCGATGTCTGTTGATTCAATTCACAGTAATATCGATACATTTATTCCAAATGGAACCGTTTGGATATCGTACGATATCAAATTCAGGGCAAACCCATTTTGATATTATTGCGTTTTATTAAATCACTCTAATTTCAAAAATTAGTAAATGTTTTCATGGACGATGACATACAAATATCATTTCTTAAGATACTTTCTATTTTCTTTGAAATATATACTAGAACAATGAATCTCAAATATGGTTATATTGAGCACTCCGAAACAAAAAAAAAAATATGATATTAAATCGATAGACCTAACCCTGGAATTACCTAAAACGGCCCTGTGTCGTTAGATAATAATATTTTAAATATTTCTTCAGTGAGACACAAAGATCTCAAGGCACTTTGCAGAAAACCTTATACAAAAACTATAATAATCTATATGAATTTAAAATTTCGCCAATCAATTAGGAATTCACTAATAGAAATAGACCAAGCGGATAACAACTAAGGACTTTTTATTGTAGTGATCATTTACTGTTAAGATATTTATTATCTATAGCTTATGTTTATTCTTAATTTTTTAAACCTCTTAGGTACAATTTCATTTTTTAAGATCTCTTTGCTTAAAATTTTCATAGGTTTAATTTTAGTTTTAAAAATGTGAAGTGTGTATCCAATAAAACATCTCAAAATTGTACTAAGCCAATACCAACATTAAAAAAATTGCCAATACTCAAGATCTATAATGCGTTTTAATATTTTGTTTTTAATAATGTTTAACGAAAACTTTAATTTTGTTTATAAAAAGCAATAAATTATCTTTTGTCATGAATAAACATAATTTAAAAAAAAATAAATCAAAAAATTTTATAATATTTTAATATAAGAAGTTATCGTAACCAACAAAATTTTATTCAGTAGGTAGTTAGCATGATAGAAAAAATATCGTAAGCCATATAAAATACCATTAAGAAATGAACCATGAAAACTTATTACGTGACGTATATTGGACTATAAATAACTGATATACTTAATTTCAGAGCAATACTGCCATTTGAAGCGAAGTTATTAAAAAAAAAGCTTCTCCTGTAAAGTGTTATTTTTGCTGGTTACGATTTCGTGCGGTTACGATTTCGTGCGGTTACGAATCGATGTGTTTGTATATGAAAACTAATTTTTGTCGCTTAAACTTATAAATCAACAATAGTTGAGTGGGAAAAGTTCTTGTCTTCATATCTGAGCGAGCACAGGTTTGTATCCCAGCTCGGTCAAAACAATAAAAATAAAAAAAAATACAAAAAATAAAATAAAATTTAAAAAATATAAATAAAACATAATGCGTATAAAATTTTTTTTAGTTTTAGTTTGCTTATTTTTTAGCTTCAGGTAAGCCAAATAATAACTAGTTAATTGATGTGACAATGTAAATACATTTGTAAGGGGTACTCCTTATTTTTTGGACTTCTCAAACAAAAATAAGTAGTTATCGAGTCAAATTGCAAGTAGTTACGACTTAAATCCTCATATACTTTTTTGGATACCAGTAAGCAAAGTTTTTGCTGGGGGCTTTATGGTCAAAGAATAAAAGTTGTAACATTTTGCCATTTAAAATTTTTTATATATTTAAATAAATAAATAAAAAAATTTCAATTTTGCTTAAGAACCATATATATTTATTTGTTCATAGCGGTTTGAATAATTCCGAAACCATTGAGGTTATAAACAAATGATGTTAAAACGGCTTAAATGTAATTTTATTTCAAGTTTTAGTGGCCTTTGTAATAAAATTGGACAACACTTTTTCAAGTTATGACAACATCAATGGAGCGCCGCAGCCTCTTCAAAAATACCAAATTTTAGAAAAATATAAAAAAATTATCCATAGAATTTAAAATTTTTACTGTTTTGGTATTTAGGCGACCATAACACATTAAAAATATACTCCTTGACTCCTTACTCCTTGACATTATTCTTATTGTATAGTGTAATTAATAAAATAGGTACATTAAAGTCATGTTGTTTCAACTTGATATAACTTTAATTCAACATGATTCTTCGTGTTGTTTCAATATTAAATTCCCGTTGTTCCAACTTGAAACAACTTTAATTCAACATGATTTTCGATATTATTTCAGTATCAACTTCATTTTGATTTTACTGTACTGGAATATTAAATCAACATGAAATATAGTTATTTGAAAAGGAAAAATGTGTTTTAAAGGTTCCTGTCATATCATGTTTAATTACCATGAAACACCTATGAAGTAAAATCGCTACCGAAAAATGTTAAATTAACATCGTTTTCGACGATTTTAATATGAAACGTTTCTGTGTGTGATTTCAGAATAGCCAGACAGGCTATGAAAAGGTGAAACTGTCTAAGAAGAAGTTTTCTTCAGGAGCTAATTTCTGCCAAAATGCCGTCTTCGGGGCAATGCCAGAGAAGCAGAGGCAATCATTTCAATAATATGCTATGCCATACATAATGGTACAATTGTAACTTCATAATAAAGTCACAATTAATTTGATATATTACAACGTTGTGGCTTTATTTAAATTTAGTTCTAATAGTTCTTATCTGGTTACCCTCTCTATACAGAAATTCAGTTACAATGTTCCTTTTTTATTATCAAATAAATTGAACGCTGATATTTAGAATTATTCCGTCCAAAACTTTTTTATATTTATTTTGCTTGTAAGAACGTGTGTAAAAATATTGAAGTTAAGAGTATTGTAGCAAGTGCAGCACCAATGCTTTTACCTTATATTTAATTTTGACTTGTTGCATCATAGTTTGCATTTTATTATTTTTAATTTTGTTGTAATAAAAACAAAGTTAGTAAAAAACAATCTTCAACATAATTACTTGCGTGAGCAGAAGATAATAATTAATTTTGTATTACTTTCTGCAAAACAATTAGTGTAGCCCAGCAAAAGTTTTAATGTAGTTTATTACTTCAATGCATATCAAATAGTCTTCTAAAAATCGTAATCAAATTTCCTCTCTTTTCGCTTGTCCTCAGAAACAACCAAGGCTTAGGCAGGATGCGAACCTGCGATCCCCAGGCTAATTATCTTGCACATTAGTCTATGAGGGAGCCCGGATAAATAAATAAATGAATATTTGCAACTTAAAAAAAATAAATTAGATTATATTTTAGGATAAATCATTGCTCCTTATACACACTTAAAAATATTACTTCAAATTTACGATCACATATTGTGTAAATTTTTGTTGAAAATTTCCCCTTGTCTAAAATTACATCGATTTTGTAGTTATTTTATTAAAGAAAAAACCTGTCAAATTAAACATATTTAGTCCAAGTGGAAAAAATGTACCATAAAGTATAATACGGCTATGGCTGAATGCTACATACGCCAGACTATCAGTCAGGAGGTCGTGGCTCAAACATGCACGCAGCCAATCGCTTTTTTTTTAGTCACCCTCGTGTGTAATTTTAGATCGATAATAGTCTGTAACGTGTTGGTGATTATTATCGACCTAATTTTCAACAAAAGTGTTTTAGAGAGCAGAAATCACAAGCCCTTATAGATATCTAACCACTTAAAAGTGAAACACTGATCAATAAAAGAACATTTTGCTCTATATTCTAAATCAAAATATTAAAGTTTCAAATAGTATCGAGCAGCCATATGAAGATTATGTAAGGAATATTATCTAGTAAAAATTCCCAGTATTATTGTAAACCATTAAGATCTTTTCTTAGTTTTTCGTAAAAACAAATGTGAAGCTTTTCACTTCTAATGCTTTTAATTTTTGTGGAAAGAAACATTTCGGTTCGTGGACTGTATTTATATATTCTACTTTTAATCAGCTAATATACCTAAAATTAAAATATATCATCGATTTATCATTTACAAGGTGGAAAATATACTCGAATTTCTTTCACAACTTTAATACCTCACTGGGTTAAAATTGCAACAATTCAGTCTAACATCAACGTTTGATGTATTTTAACAAGACGTTTTGAAATTTAATAAAAAATAGAATTATACATGAAGTTTTTCTGTTGCTTTTTTTTAATTTCGTACAACAATAATTGTTTTGTTCGGAATTTTTACTTTAATTTCGTATTTTATTCCATGCACTTTTTGTTGTTGCGCTATTCAAGGTGGTAAGTTTTAATTATGGAGTAGTCAAATTGTTTTTAATTAATATTTAATAGGTACTCATACATTTGAACCCTAAACAAAACTATGAACTGTAAGCAAGTTTAATAAATAAAAGTAATAAGACTTTAGAAAAATAAACAATATTTGACGAATTCTCATACCTTTAAAATCTACAAAATTTCTCATTCCAACACGGCCTACAATGTTACAACTGAGAACTTAAAATGCGGATAGGAAATGTCTCAAAGCATAAATAGCAATGACTTTTGAAGAAGACATTATGAATAATACACAGAGAAAACAAATTCGTTGGGGCAGCCGAATTTGTTGCCAATCGAATTTTGTTGGTTCCATGTACTATCGTACAAATCTGTTACAGTAACTGAAATAATTCGATTCATGGTACTGAATATATTGAAACAAAATACTTGATTCTAGTTATTGTGAACAAAACTGAAAAGTATTGTGCATAATAGTGATGTTACGAATATTCGTATTCGTATTCGAATCGCCAAATATTCGCCTCTTTCATGATATTCGTATTCGTATTCGTATTCGCCAAATTCAAGTGAATATTTCACGAATATTTTGTGAATACGTTCCAAAAAATAGTACAAAAAAAAACATTGAAAATTAAATAAAAAATATTAATTTTTACTAAAAAAAAATTTGTCTATAACGCAAAACAATAATCTCCTTTTAGTAAAGAAAAAAGAAACAAAATATATTTCACAACGACATGGTATTTAAAAAGTAAAGTCCTGTTAAATTAATTTATTAATCATGTTAAAGTAATACTCAAAGCTCAGTAGAGGAATGTTGACTTCAAAAATAAAACTTTTGAAGTCTTTTCTCCATCAAGCCTATTGCGCGGTGTGTAAATAAGCTCCGCACCACTAAACATTCGCTCGCTCGGAACACTCGCCGCTGGTGTCACTAAATATTGCATGGGTATAGGTAAAAGAAGCTCGTATTTTCCCTTATTTACTTTCCACCAAAAATTTTAAAAAGTGGCATTCAGGTGCTAAGTTAATAATTTCAAATTTCGTCATCGGAATATCATAATAATGTTAAATACCTATAGTATTGTGACAGTTTTTCGCAATTTATTGTTATTGACGCGAAGGGTAGGTTTTTTTTCAATTAAATTTGAAATATTAAGTGGTACTAACTATTTAGATTGAATATTGGTATTCGTATTCGAATTCGGCGAATATTGTTTCAGATATTCGTATTCGTATTTGCGAATATTAAAAATTGATATTCGTAACTTCACTAGTACATAATTGTAAATTTATTTTAGTAAAGGCACAAACCAAACAAAATCTACAATAAAAAATCAACATATATTCATACACATTCATACAAATAAACTAAACACTTTTGTAATGCAACAGTTTTGATGTTTTTCTTAATATCCTTGAGCACATATTTTTGGGGATCTTGAAAATAGCGGAAATCACTCTTGGTAGCATATTTGCACCTCTAGGATATAAACTATCATTTTCTGCTACAAAGAATGAGTGTCTTCTCGAAACATGTAGGAAATACATACTACACAAGAGTTTTTACTATTATTCAGTGGATTAAAAAAGTAAACAAGCAGGCCTACTATTAGTTTGTATTTTATTTTCATGTGTATGTTTTTACACTCTCAGAGAGTCTCTCTGAATAATTTTGCTAATTGCATATATGCTAGACAAGTTTCCTACAGTTTTTAGTATTGCATATCTTCTACTGTGTAGGAAATGCAAGTTTCTTATATTTTGTTCTTGTTGTGTTGAATATGGTAGCATATATCCTAGACTTGCAAGAGCTGCAAGGTTTGCAATAGCAGTTTCCTACGAAGAGTGATTTCCCCTAATATTTTGCTGTTATATGTATGTAATAAATTCCAAAGAAGCAGATTTGCGATAAACAGCTTAAGTTTTATTTCCTCTATGGACTTCGACTCAGAAAAATGAATTCTAAAAAGTAGAGCACATTTAAATTAATGATTTTATTTTAAGCAAGCCGTTAAGATACCTCTCCAATATTTAGTTTTCCTGTGAATCACTTCCCTCTTTTGCAATTTATTTGTTCCAAAGATTAATTTTTGTTAAAAATTTTAATTTAAATTTTACGTTTTCAAAATATGTATGAAAAAATTATTATTTTGGCGCAATAGAATTTTGGTATCATGGTAATCAATTATTTAATTGTGTAATTTCAAACATTACATTTAAAAGAAAACCAAAACATTTTTCGATTGCTACATTCCACATGTTGGAAATCAGAACTTTTTAAAACGATTTCGATTTGGTTGCCCCTACCAAAATAATTTCTAAATGACAAGTTGGCTGATACAATTGAATTTATGGTGTTAGGAATCTCTAATTACACACAGGAAGAGATTTTTAAAAGTGATTATAAAAAATCTATTGTGTATTCAAATCTGCAATAATGGTAATATCATTTCGGTCCGCAGTATCAAATATTCACAATGGTAACAGATTTTCAACCAATCTATTCTCTCTGTGTACAAATGCAAAATACTTAAGCGCCGGATTCAATAAAAAGAAACATGAATTTTTCTTTCTTATGAAAATTACATGAAAAACTCTGAATAACAATATTCATTGCGCTATGCAGCAAGGAAAATAACAAGGATAACTATTACATTTTTAAAGGTTCCGCACACGAAAGGGGAAAAAGAACCCTATTGCTATCGCTGCGCTGTCCGTCCATCTGTCTGTCCGTTGGTCTGTCTGTATGTCCGTCTGTTTGTATGTTCGTCCGTCTGTCTATCCATCCGTCTGTCTCTCTCTCTGTCACAAGCTTCTATCTCGAGAACCATAAGAGGTACGGACCATAAATTTTCACAGAATATGTGTCACTAAAAGTTTATGAAAGTTAAAAATTAAAGGCTGTCTTAAGACGGGCAATGAAACATGTTGAAATCCTAATGTAACTATCAGGCAATGTTCTGAAAATCATTTAACTTTAAATCACATGGCTTTAAATCACATGGCCTTTAATCACACGTTTTTAGAATCATATACGATAATTTTCTTACAGAAATGATATTTGATGCTCTATACAATAGAAAAATTAAAAAAAAAGACTGAAAAAATATCTGTTTTACCATTATTGCTTTCAAAATCACATGTGCATTAAAGCCATGTGATTATCAGAACATGCCTGTATATACATATATAGACACTTGACAATTTTAGTGTATTATTATAAGGATTAAACCAATAAATACTGAAATTTAAAGAAATAAATAAAAATTAGAGGGTAGTCTATCAGTAAATGTAACTTTGACTTTGTAGTTTTGACAACTGGCTGTATTTTGGAAGCAGTAAGAGACAACCTCTTCACAGAAAAAAAATAGACAAGAATTATGTTTAATAAAACCATGTTATTTAAAAAAAAATATGAATTTCAATAACATTTGTCATTAACTTAATACAATATTTCGTTCCATGTATTTCATTCCCATGCCGATAATTTTCTTTTCATACATAAGTACTTAAAACAAGTTTTATCTCATAAAAAAATAACTGGGTTATGGCTCAGGTGTAGAGAGTATGCTTTACTTCCGGGGAGCCCAGTTCGTATCCCAGCCATGTCCACATTTATTTTAATTTATATATTTTTAAAATAATTTTGTTGTCAATATAGCGGAATTCTTTATCACAAGAAATTTAAAAAAAAAATTATTTTATACCGGGATTTTTGTACAATAAAGAATGCTAAAAACAAACAAACTATAAATTAAAGGGTATTCCATCAGGTAATTTAATTTTGAAATTAAACTGTATCTTATGAAACGTAATAATTAGACTCTTGAAACAAAAAAATTATAATAACACTCTGCAACAAAATGAAACTTTTGTCATTACCTTTCATCACCACTATATTGTTTGATGTGTTATGATCCCCTAATTACAAAAACAGGCAAAAATTTTTAATTCTAAGGATACGCTTGTTTCTTCTTCTAAAATTTGCGATTTTTCAAGAGGCTGCTACACCAATTTCATCATAACTTGGGAAGGGGTAGTCCAATTTAACTAATACTTAAACTGAAAAACTTAGAATAAAATTACCTTTAAGCCATTGTAACACTATTTTTTTATATACTCAATGATTTTGAAATTATTCAGACCGAAATGATGAAAACTATAAATTTTATGCAAAATTGGAAAATTTTTATTTTTGAAAATTTATTTATAATTCAAAATGGCAGAAACTTATCATTTTTATTAACTGATCATAAGGGCATGTATATTACAAATAAAATAAGCTCTATTTTATGAAAATCGGTGAATAAATACTGATTTTATCCATAATAATGCGAATATTACACTGTACAACAAAATCAATTATTTTTTAACCAGGTTCTATCGACTGATTCTGGTAGATTCAGGTAACAACTGACAAAAATAGTATGTCATTCGTTGCCTCACTTTAGGACAATATGATTTTGATATTACTTCACCTCGTTTTATTTGCTTAGAACTCTTTTAAATCAACGCCAAAGCCTTAATAAATAAAATAAATTGTTTTAAGAGTAAGTTTCTTTACCATTTCCTTGCTTTTTGCTTATATTCTCTTCACCGTTTTTCGTCTAGTGTAAATTTTTCTCTAGAATGTTTTTGGCTCCCTGTTATGGTTAATTTAGTTTTCTTCTCCTTTAAAGCCCAAAACCATAACAAAAACACCAAAATCAGATATTAGAAACTACCACAACATTAGCCAAACAAATAGACAAGTAACGAATTACAATTTTTTACATGTTTCTTTTTCTTCGGAATCAAATTTTAAGCATATGATATAGTATAATTGAATTATTTCCGACTCAAATTATTATGATTGAAACACAATTTGTATCTTTTTGAAAAAAATACGCTTTTATTCAACACTCACCTTTATTTTTGTAATAAATATTCAAGTAACGAATGACGAATTCTTGGCAAATTGCTTAAACTCATGCTACAAACTTTTCCATAAACACTTCAATTTCACATGTTCTTAATAACTTTTTTGCATTGCACTTATTACTAACAAAGTTTTCAAAATTTATACGACTCACCATTTTATTGATTTATTTGACAATAATATTTAATATTAAAAAGAAAAGTCACGAATGACAAATAATTTCTAAGCATGCTTTTAAAATAAAAACTAACAGATATAAAACACATTTTCTTTCGTATAAAAAAAGTTTTCATAATTTGTATCCAATATTGTTGGAGAAATAGTATTAAAACTATGCAATTAAAAAAATGCAATGGCAGCAAAACGGATATTTGACTTCGAAATGTATTTACTTCGAACGTTTTATGTAACGTATGCGAAGCTCACATACACTAGATATTAATAAACTCGTGAAAATTTTTACTCAATTAATTCGATGCATTTGAGTGAACTTATGCGATCACCCTGTTCGAGTGATTGGAGGTCAGATGATTATTTTCTCCGGGTATTAGTAAAGTCGCATGATTAATAAGCCAGAAACAATTAAACATTTGGAAGCCATCATTTGAATGATATTGCAAAAATACATCCCGATTTCTTGCATATGATATTAAAAACATTTTACTGTCAATAAAATTTTCAGACTTAAAAAAACACCCGATTGCAATAAAAAATTTACTGGACAAATTAAATCATTTCTATTTAAAAAAATCTTAATAGTAACTGACACAAGAAATGAACATGATAATAGATTAATTGCTTTTTAACATGAAATTTAAGCATCCAATAAACACCTTAAGAAATGTAATCGTTAAAAGGTCAACTCTTGCTTCTCAAAAAAAAAACAGCAATCCAAAGCTCTCGAAGTTTTAACAAGATAAGTGGAATTAAAAATAAAACAGACTTATTTGTCTACAATTTACTTTAATTCAAGTTTTCTATATCGCACCTCTTTCTAGTAAATTGCAATTTTATGACAACATTTACGCTAAAAAATACTCTATTCACGTTTTACTTTGGCCTTGAAAATAACAAATCTGTATATGCAAAATGCATTTATTTGATTAATTTAAATAAATAGGAAATTCTAATTTATGCTTTTACAACAACAACAAAAAACTAGAAAATAACTTGTTAAAAGTAAAAAAAGGTGTAAAATGAACAGAAAAAAATATTTGTATTCGATTAAAACTCAGACGAGTTATTTTTTGTAAAATTCAAGTTTATAATGGAAATTCTTTATACTTTATTCAATAAATTTGCTAATATTGAATTTAAAATAGATTAGACAATTAAAGTACAAAGAAATTAAATATATAACGATTTATTTTAGAAATAAAAAAATAGCCATGGTGCATAAAATGATAGAGTTGTTATATATCTGTGATGACTATGACACAATAAAAACTTCAGTGTAATAATTTTCGATATCTTACAAAACAAAAACTTATTCTCAATCTTGTAATGCCTTACTATTACTAATTAGAATACTTTCCAACAACTGATACATACCTGCTGCATTACCCGGAAGTAGTCAAGTCAACACTATGTCTATGTAATGGCGCCCATTTAAACAATTTTCTATTATGTATGAGTACTTTTGGCAATGCCATTATCGGAGATATTGACGAAACAGAGAACAAAGACGAGGATAAAAACCAAAATTTTAAAACTCATCGCCAAATATCTTTGAAACTATTAAAGGTCTTTATCCAATAAACTCAATTTTCTTTATCTATTTATAGAATTTACACCAAGTTTAAATTCATTTAAATCGGATAATATTTATAAAAGTTATGAAACCGATAAGGTTTTTCATGCTAAAGGTAGTCAACTATGACACGCTATAGCTCAACGTGTGGTTCAACAGGGTGGTTTAAATTTGACCCCTTTTAAAACTTAGGTCCTCCTCTATAATTTTTACATATATCGTTTTGTTGCCCGGCAGCCAGTTTCAAAGATACAGATTTATTACCCTTTTTCCAATTTGAGCCACTGTGCGATGCTAGAGGAACAGAGATAACTTTCAAACGGCTGGACCGATTTTTTTCAAACATTCTTGATTTATTCACTTTATAATAAAATAAAAAATAAATTAAAATCGGTCCAATAATTTAACACAGACCGCAGTGGGGCAGAATCAAAATATTTGGAACATAAATCAGGCATTTCTAAACGGATAGTCATATCCGAATAAAAGTTCATATTAAAAGGTCATAGCAGAGAAGCATTTCGATTTATATTTTAGTTATCAGCTCTCTCAAATCCTCAGAAGCAGAGCTATGAAGTCTCAAAGTAGGGTATCTCGGCCATATAAAAGTTTTTACTGCTTGCCATTTTATAGTTTCTCATTCGATTTAAAATTTTTTTGCTTTATTATTATAGACCTTGATAAGATCTAAAAGACACATGCTCGGCTGTGCACTCATCTCTCATAGTTAATGAGTTATACTCATTTGAAAATTGAAATTTCTTAATTTTTCAAAGCTTTGATCAGGTATTTTTCATATATCGAATCCAAATATCATCCAATTTATAAAATGTTTTCTTCATTAGTTAGAGAACAAAATTTAAAAGAGTTTACAAAACATTTGATGAAATTTTACCGTCTGAGTTGAAAAATATTAAATTTAAATTTATATAAAAAAAATTTTAATTTTCCACAATTTTTGCTACACAGAAAAAAATAAGTTTCGTTTTTGATAACAAAAATCCCGGTATTCAATATTTTTTTTTTAATTTCC
The DNA here is from genome assembly GCA_956483635.1 of Panzeria rudis. Taxonomy (NCBI): domain Eukaryota; kingdom Metazoa; phylum Arthropoda; class Insecta; order Diptera; family Tachinidae; genus Panzeria; species Panzeria rudis. Next base: position 133,534,894 of record OY101447.1, on the reverse strand, counting down.
TGTGATAAAGACTTCCGGTATATTGATAACAAAACTATTTCAAAAGAAAAAATATATAAATTAAGAGATAAAACTTGTTTTAAGTACTTAGGTATGAAAAGAAAAGAAATAACCGGCATGGGAAAGAAATACATGCAACGAAATATTGTATTAAATTAATGACAAATTAAGTTATGAGTTTTAGTCGAACTATATAGGTTTATATCCAAAGAAATTTAATTATTTTATTATATTAATTTTATTATAATTATTATATTATTATTAAATTATATTTTTATTTAGAGATCAATGTGAAGCTTGTAGACAAAGAAAATTTTGACTGCACGTAGGATTGAACTGACATGTTTCGATAGCTCCAGCTAGTCTCTTCACTGCGTGCAGTCAAAATTTTCTTTGTCTACAATCTTCACATTTATCTCTAAATAAAAATATAATTTAATTGAAAAATTGTATCAAAACCGAACTCAAACGAAAATAATTAAATTTCTTTGGATATAAACCCATATAGTTCGACTAAAACTCATAATTTAATTGTTAAACTCTAAAGGCGCCTAGCAAAAAGGATGTAAATGTTCAAATAAACTGAACAAACAAACATTACTTGTAATTATCAATGATAATTCATACTAGAATAGAAAAATAACTAGAAGCTTAATACAAGACATAAAGAAAAAAAGTGAATACCAATAACTATCAAATGAAATGCAGATCTAAGAGTAACAGTATGAATTGATTAAAGGTAGATGATATTCAAATCTTGACTGCAAACCACTAGCTTTGGTCGAGTGGTCCAAGCGGAAGAGAACTCTGAAGAGATTAGCTTTAGCTTTCGAAACATTTTAGTTCAACCCTCCGTGCAGTCAAAGTTTTCTTTGTCTACAAACTTCACATTTATCTCTAAATAAAAATATATTTTAAATGAAAAATTATATTAAAACCGAACTCAAGCCAAAATAATTAAATTTCTTTAGTTAATGACAAATGTTATTGAAATTCATATTTTTTTCAATAACGTAGTGTTATTGAACATAATTCTTGCCTAATTTTTTCTGTATAAAAAAATCACCATCACTATTTTTATATATAAAAAAATCTTTTGGAACATGTAGCAAATGTATACTCATCTGAAAGCTATCTGCACAGAATAATTTCGAGCGTATTGTGTGACAGACTTAAATCTAAAGTTGGAGAGATAATTGTGCCATATCACACTACGCCAAATCCTGGAAAAGACCCAAGAGAAACAAATCGACACCTTCCACCTTTTTGTCGACTACAAAGCCGCCTTCGACAGCCCCATACGATCAAAGGTGTTTCAGGCCATGTCTGAGTTTGGTATCCCGGCAAAACTTATACGACTTTGCAGAATGAGCCTTACTGATACGCGATCTTCAGTCAAGATAGGAAAAAACCTCTCCGAGCCATTCAGTACCAAGCGAGGTTTCAGACAAGGAGATAGTCTCTCGTGTGATCTCTTTAATATCCTGCTGGAAAAGGTTATACGAGACGCAGATGTGAATAGAACTGGCACACTATACACAAAACAACACATGCTACTCGCATATGCCGACGATATTGACATCATGGATCGAACATTGCGAGCAGTGACTGCCACCTTTGAAAAAGTCGAAAAAGAATCTGCTAAAGTGGGTCTAGTGGTAAACGCAGATAAAACAAAGTTGATGGTATCAACGCACAGGACGTCCAGTAGACTCCGGAAAACAGTGGAAGTTGAAAACTACAACTTTGAAATAGTCAACGATTTTATCTACCTCGGCACCGCCATAAACAAAACAAACAACAACAGTTTTGAAATTAAAAGAAGAATTATACTGGCTAATAGATGCTACTTTGGACTAAGTAAGCAGTTTAAGAGCAAAGCCATCTCTCGACAGACAAAAATCACATTACCCGTGATACTACCCGTGATACTACCCGTGCTGTTGTATGGCTCTGAAGCATATTGTGCGAATGGAACAGTTCTTAAGAAAAATAAATGAATGACATATTCGTGCTCAGTGACCCCAAATTACCTTAAAAAACATTTCATTTTTGTGGTGATCGCAAAAAATTGAAGATTTGTAATTATAGAACAGAAAAAATGTTTATTAAAAAAAAAATTCCGCCTAACAAGCATATCTAAGATTCATTTTCTACATCAAGCCCACTGTTCAACCTGTCATGATATTTATTTTATTATTGCTACATCATAATTACCATATTTATTTCAACCATTCAACTTCACATCAATGATTGCAAGCGCTTTAGTAAAGATAAATTAGTCATAACTAGATCATTATGTTGGTTGCTTTTAAACTCCACTTAAGTCAACTAAACAAGAATGATCGTTAATTTAATGTGTTAACAAAACACATGCCACCCCATACACTGCTCAAATTGCTAACGTTAAAATTAGCTTGTAGTATAAAAGTGGAAAAAGCTAAGTAAAACAATAAACTTGCACTATTTGTTGTAAAGTAATAAAATACTGCAGATCTGCAGATAATCCTGGTGCAAAAAACTAAGTAATAAATACAAAATTTCAAGTGAGGAAAGTATAAAATGCGAGAGGGAATTGTTGTGTCTGAGGAGAATGCACTAGTCACAGAATGCTGCAGGCATAGCTTTAAAAAAGTCCATCGTTGTAGGAGTTGTAAAATGAATTCGCTTTTATTCTTAAATATCTGAGTGCTATTTAAGAATGAGATTAGTCTATGTTGCCAGGTTGCCAGTTATTCAAATGATAAACTGGTAAATTGGCTTACTTGGGTCCTACTCGGTCCCTTTCTTCTATGACCTGAAAATGAGACGTTCAAAAAGTTAAAAGAGTACCTTCAGCACCTCACTGTCCTGTTCAGTGCTAAGCCATCCCAAAAATCGAATAACTGAACAAGTATAATCTTATGATAGAACAGTCCAATAATTCTGATAAATTGTGCAGTACATATAGTCTGCCTGTAGAAACTGACCTTTCTTCAGAGCAAAATAGAGAGCGGAGTAAAAACAGAGAAGTTACTATGCATTCCCTACCTTCTCCTCATTATGAGAACTTCTACTGAAGTCATTATACAGTGGATTTAATCTTCTAGAATGTGCACCTATAAAACAGTGCCCAGTAACTACCGCCACAATTGTGGGTAATTGCTTACGAGGTATGCCCTCCAATATTTGAGATCTACGGCAATAATTGGGGCCATGTTAACTTGGATATCGAGAAAATGAACTCCATTGCATCATTTCAATAAGACGGTAATCATTTGCTTCGTATGCCGAATGTGCATTAAGACTCCGTATTGGGCTAGGTCGTTCGCATTGGTATTGCCGGGAAAATAACCTACTGTGTCCACAAAACCGAAAGGGGGTCTAGATATTTATGTCCCCGCATTTCGTTTAAAGACATCAAGCAACACAACACTCTGGCTGTTCTGTAAACACCCGATAGAGACTGTCAGTACAAATATTGAATCGCTGCTTTTCTTCCGGCTGATATTTCAGCCTTTAGAACGCTACATTGACTACGTGGTTTGATTCTTGTCCTCTGTTAGAAGCGGTGGATAAACAAGCCTTCTCTTGCTCCACATTCCAACTTGTATTCATCTGTATAGATCTTGAGCAAGTTCTCTCCATGACAAGTTATTGTTGGAGAAGACTTTCAGAGCTTTACACAAATCTTTTATCGGGCAGATGTCTGAGCGAATATTGATCAATGTTTTACGAGATAGTTGTCCCAAGATTGCATGTCTTCTGGTTGCCATGCAGCACTTATCTCAGGTCTGATCGCAGAACTTGTGGCCAATTTCTTCAACATTAAATTAGCTGGCAGACAATGCACCATGGTGAAGATTGCCATTGATGGAAAGGTGAAAGGAACACATCAGATAATTGCAGCGGGGTTATGAAGAATCCTCTCTATGATCCGACAATATGTGATTTTTTCCACTAAACTAGCGCACGTAAATATGAGATTTATTATTATTTTAAGGAGTCATTTGAAGCTACTAAAGTTTATGCCCGAAATTTCCAATCTTATGGCGCTTTTACTTGTGCTAGTTTGATTGGATGTTCCGGTATCATGACAGACCACTTAAATTCCACTCCATTTAGGATTTAAAGAGGAGCAGTTGGTTTCTTATACCTTCTTGGGAAGAGTAACAGTTCCATTTTCTGAGACAACTTTTGACAATCCAGATACGCCCACCTCAATGGCATCCGAATATGCATTATTCAGTCAAGTTCCCTTAGCACAGAGTATATAATTGAGTTCCATAGGAGAAGAGATAGATTTCCCCTCTGTGGAGCACCACGATTTACTACTTTACAAATCGTAGCGGCCATGGAGTGGATATACAAAATGACCCTGTTGGTCCATAATTTCCAAAATAGGCTAACCGACTGATTGATATTTAGTCTTTCTATAGTCATTATGAAGGCCATTGGTTTCAAAATGCATATTCATTGCGTTCAATAAATTTATATAGAAAAGCCAAAGACGGCTTTGAAGTTCAGTAATAGGCTATCTAAGTTCAAAGTTCAGTAATAGGCTATCTAAGTTCAAAGTTCAGTAATAGGCTGTCAAAGCCAAAGACGGCTTTGAAGTTCAGTAATAGGCTATCTAGGTTCGACTAAATTTTGAGTTGAGAGCTTATGAAGAACAAGATTCGCTTTCTGCAAATTTACGCTAAGACCACTTTCGGTATACCACCTGCTGTTGTTATTACCGGATACTGCCAAACATCACAGTCTGAAGCACCATGAATTCAAGTTCCATGAATATTGAGTTTATAGCGATGCTCCATTAGAGAGGAGTTGGAGCACCTCCACACGGAGTGCCAGGACTTTCTATCTTACAAATCATAACGGGGCACAGATTGAATATAATGCGTATCTTGGCCAATAAGATTCAACCCAGGCTAATAACCGACTAATCGATATCCAGTCTTTCTACATAGAGTTATTATGATGGTGTCTGACTTCATATTGTTAAGTCAACGTTCAGACGATGCAAGTCTTAATGATCAGTTTCTTTTACAGCTGTGAGAGCGACAGAGAAATTTGTATTAATTTCTCTTCTTCTTTCTCACAGCTGAATAAGAAACTGATCAATAAGACTTGCATCGTCCGAACGTTGAATAAAGGCAACTTCTATTTCTGGAAAAGCTACAAATGCATTCTTCTTCTGCTCAATCAAATTCTCAATAAAATCAACAAGCGTGTGGAGTAAAGTCTTAGCTGATTTGTCTTTAGTGTAGGTGAAGGTCGGATTTATTTGTGTTCCCAGGTGAAGATCGATCATCCGTTCAAGGTTTTGAAGAAGAAAGAAGGACAGAGTTATGGATCAGAAATCTGTGGGGAGGTGTGGAAGGTTTTTTCCCTTTAGGGATGAAATTCAACGAGCACCTAATCTATGCTATTGCTACATATGGCGTCCTATTGAACCTGCGCCAAGCATTCATCCAGGGAAATGCAAGTCCTTGAGTATGTCAAATGGTTTATGTTCTCTTGTTGTCTAACTGCCATTGCGCTCCTTAGTGAATCTTGGGATAAATCACGAATTTCTTAAAGCACCAACTGCAGCTTCGATGCCTTGTCAATCCCTACTACTTGACCTCCTATAGCAAACTTAGTATATATGGGGTCAGAAAACGAGGTCACTGCGACGTTTGTATAAATATATTTGCTCAATTCGCAACATATTGTAGAACTTGTAGGTATCACTTTAACAATTTTGCCAATTTGGTACAATCGAAATCAATTCTTTTAATAATATTTCCCCGAAATATTAGTCAAAATAAAATATTTTAAATACACTCGAAAAGCTTAAATTCTCCTCAATTCTACACTGTTTAAAAATTGAAAAATTGGTGCAGAAATAACGCAGTGCAAATGTAATTCCAGAAGTATATTTTCACTGTCACATAGTATAATTAATACAAATGCTGTTCTTTCTACTTCCGCATTCTTCTCTGCTACTCTCAAAGCTATTTTATGTATATGTTGCTTTTATAGATAATAATGTGGCCAGTCGACAATATATAAGAAAAACAGACTTACAATGAAGAATATCTATTGAATAGGAATCAAAAAAGAGGAGTGCTTGCAATGACATGCCCTTGTAAAAATCATTTGAAATGATCCGGATTTGCATCACTTCCGGATCAGAAGTTCGGGATGCTATTGACTTCTTTGGAAGCTCCTTTCCACTGAGTTTAAATGAACACTTTCTGTTAAATATTGAAATTTTTCTGTGAAATTTTGATACGATGATGCTTATTTGGTACAATAGACAGTAGAATTTCAAAATTATCATATAGCGTTTAAAAATTATCATATACATGTTGGTATTATCCATATAAACATGTTTCTATGCAAATGTTTATATAGAAACTAATAACAACATTTATACAAACTGCAACTCCTACAATATTTTGTTAATTAATCAAAAGTGTTACTTTGAGGTTTGTTTCTTAACAGTGTTAGCAAGCAAAGACAGAACATGATTGATCTGATTTAAATATGAATTATATGGAGAAAGACAAGGAAAATTCTTGTTTTAATTAAGAGAATATGCAGAATTAGAATAAATTTATTTTTTAATAAGTCTTGTTATAATTTTTACTTTATTTTCAAACTCTTTGTACATATTTATATTAATATTTTTAAAGTTGTTATGTTAATATCGAAAGCAATCATAAAATAACAATAAAAATAGTACGGGTATTATATGCTATAATCATAATTTTGCTAAAAATATTAACATAATTTAATATTGTTATAGTATATTTTATTTATATTGGTTCAATTAAAACTATGAAGTTTGGCTTGAGCTCGTTAATTCAAATTATTTTTATTAAGAAAGAAATTAAAAAAATTTATTTGATTCTGATAGTGCTAAAGCGGAACGGAACAACCTGCTGTTTTCGGAGGTCACTACACTCCCTCATCAGCGATTTTTAATTAATCAACTTGTTCAAACTTTCTAGTTTTTTTGTTAACTCTTTTTGTTTATGTTAAACATAACTTCAAATATGCAATTATACAATTTTTAAAACACTTAAACTTCAGTTTCTTGTTTATTCAAATACTCTAAATAACATTCTTAGAAACTATAAACATTTACAAAAAAAAACACACACACACACACAAAATTGCTTTTTTATTGCCCAGAAACTTGCAAATAAAAATAGCAACATAAAATCATAAAAATTAAAAGAAAACAAAAAATAGTCTTGAAAAAACTTCAGCCAACAAAACAGCATTGTGCGCATGTGCAGCGACGCAGAAACATATAATCACGTTTTCATGTTGCCACGTTATAAACTGTAGTTTTTCGTAAAAAAAATCATATTCTCCCCAAAATAATAAAACTGAAAAATGCATTAACTAAAATTAAAATAATACAAAGCTGCTTGCTTGCTTGCTGGTGAGGACGATGGCGATGATGATGATGATGATAATGATGATGAATAATAAACCTTAACAAAAATCATTCCCATATCTCATAATTTGTTTTGTGAACGTAAGCAAACAAAAAAATGTTTTTGTAAACGTTCGTCACAGTCAGATTCTTAAACTTAAGATGTTTTTAATTTTTTTTTTATTTTGAGTACTTAAGTTTAGCTCCTCATTTCCCCCTCGTTTTCCGGCCTTCAAATTGTGCTAATTTTAAGAGTTTTGTGCTGTTTTTGTTTACATTTATTTTAACATCAATTATTTGGAGGCAGGTATGGCCAACTTGCTACACTGATGGTAAAATAAATGTAAAAATTTCAACAAAAAAAAAACATCCATAAGTATTTATCCAATTTCATTATACGACAAGGCAAATTATTTTCTCTGCTTTGAATTGCAAAAGTTGTATGAAAGGCATAACAATAAAAAATATACAATAAAACTCTGTTATAACGAACATAGTTCGCAAAAATAGTTCGTTATTATGTAAGCCATACACTTTGCGACCGTTGGTACAACTTAGCTAGTAATGAAGTTGTTTGGTTGTCACACAAATGATACAATTTAGTGTGTGATCTCATGCAAAACTTCATTTTGCAACCAAGTTGTGACCAAGTAAAGATCTTACATTTTATGTTGGCCGCAAATAATACATTCAATGTCTACTGCAAGGTGGTCACAACAATAATAAAAACCTATTCTGCATAAAACAGATGCGAAAGTCACACAAACGTTGCGACAGTGTTGTGCAACATGGCAAAAAATCAAAAAAAAATTTGTCTTTCGTACAACCAAGACACAACTTAATACAACGAGCCCACAAACGTTGCAATCTCGTGTACAACCTACTCAAGTTGTACCAACGGTCGTAGCATGTATGGCTTGCTTTTGAAATGTTCGTAATAAACGAAGTGACACTAGAGTTTTTCTTTTCTCGCACTTCTTCATTTCCCGGAAAAGTGGGATTGATTTTTTAATATCCCAGGAGTTCCCGGGAATTTCCGCCCAATACAAAGCGATACAATATAGCATTTAATTTAATTTATTTTAACAAAAATAAATATCAATTCATGAGATCCATCAAATAAGTTTATTAATGTATTAAAAATTCGTTTAAAAATATAATTTGAGTTCTTTACAGAGTAATTCTAAGTGAATTCAATAAATATGTAGGTGTACCCGCATGCTTTTTAATTTTAATAAAAAAATTGAATTTCTTTATTGTATAACTTCTGACTAGTAGCCACCCGAAGTAAATTATTTTACTAATTTCAGACTTTTTTTGCTCTAGCTTTTTAAGCAAAAAATACATTGATATGATCTGTGCTTTATTTTGTAGGCAGGTAATAAGCATTACGTATTGCTTAGCAAAACTGAAGTGAAAAAATTAAGTGCCCTGAAAATTACACAGTTTTTTTTTCGTTTTATCGATTTTCAATTGAACCCAGTGTGGACCCCGTTGTACAGAATGTATACCTCTGATAACATGGCATAACTTTCATTGTCTTAAAATAATATATTATGCGAAACTTTATCATTTTTGAAAGATGCACAATTTTGAGCTTCAAAAAACCCATGTGGGTATAACAATCTGATATTTGCAGAAAATATGGGTCTGTACTTCCTTATTACTCAGTGCCGTTTTGTTATTTTCACTCGCTTACGAAAAGTGATTTTTTTAAGTGCAATTTTTACAAGAATATGGTTCAAATAAAACGAGCCCAAAAACCCATGTGTGGATTTAGATAAATAGTTTAAATTTTTAGAAAACATAGCATATACTTTGCTCGTTCACAAAATATGATTTCACAAAATATGATTTTTTTAAGTGCTGCTCTTAGAAAAAGGTAAAAATAAAATATGATTCAATTAAAATTGGCTCAAAAATACATGTACATTTTTTATTTTTTCATATTTTTCTAAGAGCGGCACTAAAAATTTGTGTTTATAAAATAAAGTTGCCATAATAATATAAAAAAATAGCGGAAATTACCGCACAAATATCTACATATGCATATATTTGCATTTTTTTATAATTGTTCAGTAAACATTTGTTGCCTATTTAGGTCCGAAGTCGGTCAGAGTGTCCGCACAAGATGCCGAGGTTGGTACGAAAACGTGTCGAAAATCATATGAGTGCTTGAGCAGACTTCTTTCTCTGACGAAATTCTAAGAATATTGGCAAAATGTTCATGAGACATTTGAACGAATTCTAAAGGATTTACCTTGGAAATTCTAAAGGTACTTTCGAGGTGTGTGCCCAATTTCGGAAAACTCTCAAGAGATAAATGAGAATTATTACGAAAACTAAAACCTGAGAATGTGCAGAAGTGACTGCTAAAAGTTTTAAATCGTAGGTTAGAAAATTTGGGAAATATTCTGTTAAATTAAATTGCCTTCAGCTAATGGATTTGGATATAATATTTTAGAAAATTTGCCGAAACGTCGAACCAGAAAGATGCCGGCTATTCTACCAAATGCATGAGGGAATTGGAGACAACTCGGGTGATTGTCTACTAAACTTTCAGACGTCAGACCTGTCGGCCAAAAATGCTTCGTAGGCATGTACATTAGAGTGGAGCGTCTGAATTTTTTTTCGAATTACAATTTCGAACAATAAACATTTTATATGTTGTTGTTGTAACTCATTCGGTTAGCTATAGGGTATTAACTATCTCGGACAGGTGGCATGTCATAATGTCCAGTGATAGAATGTCCATGTCACTCAAAAAAGTGTCATAACATCCATGGACACTATGACAGTTTTGAAAGTGTCATAATGTGCATGGACTTTGTGACATTACTATTATTATGGAAATTATGACACTTTTAAATGTGTCATAATGTCCATACTTTTAAATATTAAAACAAATTCAAATCTACATATTTATATGATTATATATTTTTATATCCTTGAACCCGGTCGCCAAGGTGGGAAATAAAGTCAATTGACGTCAACCAAATTTTCGAAATAGCGTCAACAATGCTTAAAGTATGTCGACTTAAAGAAATATTTGGAAATAAATTAAAAATTTTAAGAAATTTTACTTCATCCGGGCTTAAGGTTTTTCTCCACTCAGTATATCGAAAAGCAGCTTCGCTTAGTAAAGATTTTTGCATAACCGGCTTTTGGAAGGCTTAAGGATTTTCTCCTGGCTAAGCAGGAATTCTCGGCCTTAAGCCAGGCCGAAATATTTACACTCTAAAAAGTGTCATAATGTCTATGGACCTTACGATACTGCCCTCATGTACATTATGACCCTTTTGACATTGTCATAATGTCCATGGACGTTGATAGCATAGCCAAATTTTTCAAAAATATATTTTATGATTTTAAATAAAATCTATGATAATATTCAGAAGATATTTTTAAGTTCTCTGAATTCATGTAGCCATGAAAAAACCCAAAATCAAGACTTTGAAATGAGGGTGAAAAATTCCAAAGTTTTGACAAAAATAAAGATTAGTTTTGAATGTTTTTCTCCAAAAAAAATATTTTCTTTTCAATATTTCAAAAGGGTAGACTTAAAAAATAACTTCAGTTGAAATTTTAAATCGATTAAAGCATGTACGCTACATCCAGCATTGGACGAATAAGGTGAATTTTTCTACGAAATTCTAAATTAATCGCTTAATAAAAAACAACGTCCATCGAGTTTTTCTAATTTCTTTATAAACATTATTTATAATATTATAATTAATCTAGCTTTCAATTGTTACTCGCCTGGTCAAAAATGTGGCCAGGAGAGCCGATTTTCTAAAAATAGTCAACTTTTCAGAAGCATTTCATGTGCCTGCATGAAAACTAGCCTAAACCTCATTTTTGAATTTATATTTCTTTAATATTTATTAAAAAGTATAGCAATAGTCTTATATTTAAAAAATTTCAATGATATATTGAACGGTAATTTTTAACGAATTTTTAATTTAAAAAAAGTTTAAGAATATTAAATTTTTTTGCCAACGCATGAGTAATATGATGATATATACTATCTTATTACCCATACGCATTTTATTTCACTTTTTTTTAAAGCCTGTGGAAGATAATTTTGTTGTACAGTGTAATCAGCAAAATCCCACTAAAGGTGGTTTTGGACTATCTGTGTTTTACATCTGACTTGTCAGTTTTGCGACCCACATATAACTTTGCGTGCCTGTCAAAATTGTCAATTTACAGATGATTTATAATTTTTGCTTTCAAACGTACATGTATAATTACATATGACATAACCTCAAAGTGCCACCAGCACACAATTGTTAGTTCAAAAAAGCTCATGAGTCAGATGAAAATAGAACACGCAGATTACAATGTTTCAAAAGGTTCACACTGCATGGAGAGATTTTGCTATGTGAAATTTGACAAGTCAGATGTAAAATACAGATGGTCTAAAGCCACCTTAAAGAAAGTTTTAGATTATGCCATCCTAATATAATATGTTGTTATTGTTTTTTTAAAGCTTTCCATAAACTCATTACATCAGGGTTACATTTTCTATAGAAATCGAACTGCTTGTGAGATAGTGTAAAAAGGTTAAGGTCAAGTGCTCATGCCCTCTATTATGACAAAGGCCCTCTTAAAGAATCTTGAATATTTCTCAAATAGCCAAAAAGTGTATTTCTCAAGTGCCTTAAGTTTGGACAACACATCCACCAGCAGCACCAGCTTCCTTTTCATTTTTCAGTTTGGCACTTTTTTGTTAATTCAGTTTTTTTATGAGTAAAACGAAAAAAAAATCGTTTGTAATATTTACATTTATGATTTTTTTGTGTGGCTGCAATAATAAAGGCGTGTTTATTATAATTTGCACGCGCAAATACTCGAAAAATATTTTTATGGGGAACAACAACAGTTTTATGAAAAGTATTGCTAACATTCTGTCAGCAACAACACACAACAATAAAGAAAACAAAATTGAGACGAACACATGAATGCAACACTGTAAAAAACCTTGAGAACGGTCAGTGACCACGAAAAATTTTCGTCTCTTCTGTTTTTTTTATTTTTTTTTTCTTTTACTTCAATTTTGTTAAATACTGAAATTCCCTATTGCAAATCATCTTGCAGCAACTAATTTAGCAGCAACAGATATATTTTTTTTCTTTTTTGAAAATGTTGTTTGTATTTGGAGGTCTGTGCCACCATCTGATTTGGTACGCATATTTTGGACTTGAATTGTTAGTTTTTTGTGTTCGTTCCTCTTCCTTTTCTCATTTAGTTGTTTTTTTTATTTAATGGATGTAATCACTATTCATAAATATGCATGATTTGAATGTTTTGTGTATTTATAAAAGAGTTTATGTACATTCATACAATGAATACATTTTAGGTTCTTTTTAATGCATCTTTTTATGGGATCTTTAAATATTAGAGCACTGCACACGATATCTTAATGACTTACTTTAAAAATTTATTTTATTTTTCTACTACTTTCGCATTACAAATGTTGCGATTAATCAAAAATTCGAAATTTCGCTAAAAAAAATTAAATCTCACAAAGCTATCAATCTTAACAGAGTTGGTATCTAAAGTAACTTTTCACTCAGAATTATGATCGCTCTCTAGCACTCATGCGCACTTATGCAAGACTTTGTTTTTCACGATTAATCAGGATCATAAAAACCCACGCTCGTTATATAGCAAGCAAATAATTAAGTCAAATTAACGAAATTAATCTGCTCACAACTGCCGAAAATAGAGAATTTCAAGTTTTTAGAGTTATTAGAGTTATTGAATGTGAGTTTATTTACTTCCCCCATAACTTCTAAATTCCTAAACAGATTTGATAGAGTCCCAACATCATACCAACTGACACCGAATCACGACGTTTCCAGCAGCTAACTTAACTAAACAGCAGCTGTTAAAATTATAATTAGCAAAAGCGAAATTTTTTAGAATCTTCTACAAACAGTTACGAGAGCTTACCAGACTGTTAATGAGCACCTGCTATAATGAGCTGCTGCTATACAGTGGCAATGCGGAGTATGAAAAGTAGTCGGCTTAACGTCGCTGTTAAATAATACTATCATTGTAAAATTTTCAGTGTTTATCTTTAGTGCCCCTGCGGCTGAGTGGTAGCAATGCTAGCCTGTCAGTCCAGAGGTCGTGGGTTCGATTCGCGCCATAGACCCAGAGTGTTTTCCGCAGTCAAGCTAATCGCTTCGCGGGTTGTGTTTGTTAAAAAAAAAATTTTAAAGAAAAAGCATTGTGATGACTAGTGAAGATAATAAATTAAAATGTTTTGTATTCTTATTGACATTCTTGGTGAATACATAAACAGTAGTATAGGAAAATAAACATCTGTTTGTGAAATTCATTTTAATTTTTGTACAATTGAATAGAATCTATAGAAAACAAACATATGTTTAGAAACATTAAACGTAACAATATTTTCTTATTCTATAAGTATATGTCGACGTCGTATCAATTCGATTTGTCTAGTCGTTGTCGAGAGCAAAATGAAGAACTGGCTGTACACTAGAAGATATTCCATTGTAGTAACGATATAACAGCGAAAAACATTCCACAATGCGTCGCTGCTTCACTAAGTCAATAGAACTTGCAACCCTACTGTAGACCTTCTTGTACGCAGTCGTGTAATTTCCTCCGTGAGTCAGTAGAGGTAGCAATCCTACTGTCGCTGATGAGATTTTGTGCGCAGTAGAGTGATTTCAAAGAAGGGATGGCCCATACATAGGTATTGTATTATATTTTGGATCAAATGCAGATGGTATAAATATTAATGAGACCAGACGAAGAAACCGAGGCACTGAATGCTTCTTTTGAAACTTGGAAAAAGTGATGAGTTCATCGAACGTCACATTGGATTTTCATGCCACCCTAAAGTGTATGCCACCCATAATTGCAGATGAAGCAGCAAGTTCGGTTATACTTCTGTGCGTAAGAATACAGCATTGGGTCTTATAAGCATTAAAATCGACACTTTGCATAATAATATCGTTATTAAGTCTATGAATCGTGTTTTACCTCATGGCTCCAATCTCCGGCAGGCTCGGCGTAATACTACTGAATGAATATGAATGGCATATGGATATTTCCACAAGAAAAGTCCATTTTTTGTCACGTGCGACCCCAAGGAATTATGTTTGTTTTTTTTCACTGAAAACTAAAGTTTTTTTACTGCTTTATATATTAGTGTAGGCCGTAAGTAGCTCTACATTAAGTAACATTTCTAAAAAACATGGTGCCAGATGGTTCTAAAATACAAGTTTAATTGCTTGGTGTCGCACGTGACAAAAAAGTGGACTTTTTCTTGAGGGAATGCCCATATGCCGCTATCACCTGCAAGGAGTAGATAGGACTGGAAGTCTAACAGAGAAGGCAATTAAGAAGAATAAGAAATATGGTGGGATAAAGAAAGTAACCCTGCTGAGGAACTTGAATTAATCTTGAACTAATTTAATGATATCCTATCTATAGCAACTCGTATGGAGCGATCCCTGAGAAAGCTAGATTTAAATCTATAAGTTTGGAGAAAAGTACACCATGAACGACTCTATCAAATGAATTGTAAATGTCTAGAGCCACCATATTACTTTCGCCGGAATATAGAGTGACACAATTTTTCCGAAAGAAAGGCCAGTAAGTCACTCTTAGAGTGTCCTTTACGAAAGCCATACAGGCGTTCGCTGAGTAAACCGTTGGCAATTCAACATACTTTTCATTACTTTCTCCGTTCGGACTCTCCAGAAGTCTACCTCCTTTGTTATAAATAAGTAACCACTGCGCTGTCTTAGGTCTATGCTCAAATTTATCGACAACGGAGTGTTACAAACTAATAATACAATCCTACGAGATAAATACTTTGGACCTCAGTCGGCTATATATGATTGGTTATAGAACGGTCTTTACGTTGAAACAAATACCTTAGTTCTCTATCGTCTAATTACGCTAAGCTAAGAAAGTTCAGGTTGGTTCCTTGAGAACCATCCTGAATTTCACACGAAGCCCAAGAGGCCAGCCAGTGGTACATCGCTGAGACAGTCCAGGTTCCGCAAGAAATAATAATCTAGATACCCAAGCCTGCTCTCCTGCAGGGCCGCTCAGTCACAAGAAGATGTTATACTGACTCTTCTTTGTCGAAGCAGCTCCTGCAGTGACCATCATATGGAAAGCCCAGACGTTCCAACGTATGTCCGATCGCACAGTGACCCGTGAGGACTCCAACCAGGAGTCGCTAGGACTTTTCTTCAAGTGTTATAAGCTGCTTACTCACCACTACTGCTTACTGCTACTATACTACTCAATGAGGGCCAAAGAGCCTTGGGTACTCCGCAAGTGGTTATTGTAGACCATCTGAGTGCCGTTTTCCTTTGCGCCTACTCTTCAATCATGCTTGACAGCTCAGCTAAGGGAATATCAACATTCCTTTGTGGGTCCGCTTCGTCCAAGACCAAGCCTGCTCTTGCCTTCATGCCCCGGAGTCCAAGCTATCCTGACGTTATGTCTTTCAAGCCGGTTCACACTTCAATTTCACCGCCTTTGAATTCAGGGGGCTAATGTAACTATGTAGTGCTGATCTCCAATATGAGCCCATTAATTCTTTTTTCTACCTGGGAATACGGTTGAGGTGTCGGGTAGCCTTAGAGATACCGAAAGGTCCAGACCCTCGGAGGAAACCCACCGATCCAGTACCAGTGTCTATCTTAGAGCCGTCCGTGCGTAAAGACCAAAACTGCATTATTCCGAGTTACACTGTTTCCCTTCCAGTCTTCTTTATCAGAGATCTCAACTCAAAGCTCATGATGGGAGTGATGTAGTCGGTTTGTCTCCCTAGGACTTGCAATCCTACATTTTGCAGAACGGTGATATGTCCCGTACGGTCAAGCCTAAAGTTGCCTGACTTCCTAAGTCTAAATCCAGATGTTGCAAATATGTACTGGTTGCAGACATCAGGACGCCTGAGGAGTTGACCTTATTGACCTTTTTGAGCTTTCCAGTGCTTTCAACAAAAATGATGACAGACTGATTGGTCTATAGTCCTTTGCGGTACCGTGATTCGTTTGAATATCACAGTAACCTCTCTCCACTCTATAATAACGTACCCAGATACTACGCTTCCCTTAAAGATGGATATCATCCATGATAGAATTGCCTTTACCGTTTGCTGCAGTCACGCCGGTAAAATGTTATCTGACCTCGGTGACTTAAAGGGCTTGAAATAAGTCACTGCCCATGTTACCTTAGCTGGCTCTACAATGGAATCTACAAAGTCACTTCTTTGGTTAGCAAATAATGGAAGGACATCCAAAGCTGTATGCCCCTTCATTGCAATCGAGGAAGTGAGTTTTCATGAGTAGGTCCAGAGCTTCCACGCTGCTTTCAGTAAAGGTTCCGTCTGGCTTCATTAAGAAACGCAACGTGACAAGTTCCTGGGAGAGTAGCTTCCTCAGGCGAGAAGCCTAGATGTGTCCTTCAAGTCACAACAGAAACGTTGCCACGATTTCCTTTTTGCCTTCCTGGTTTCTCTTTTAAAAACGTTGAAGTTCCGCCAATTGTTATCCCAGTCTATGGCATCCCTATCATGCTTCTCCTTATTAAATAGTGTGCGGCATTCTGTCCAGAGCTGCCTAAGTCTGGGAGTCCACCATGCTTGGTGTACTTTCCTTGATGGTTTCCGCTCCCAACAAGATACGTAATAGGCGTCTCCCAGTGTCCTAGAAGGACGGGTTAAGAACCTTCTAGCTCCTGAATAATGGCCACCATATCCATTTCTGGAGGTAACAAAGCGTCCACAAGCTTTCTAGCGTTTTCGTAAGGTTTGTCCATGCTCGGTTTTAACTCAACAATAAAAATAATTCTGTTATGATCAGAAAAGAAGCCCTCGATGCTCGATTTCGTTTTTGGTATACTACGTTTCGCGAAGGCAACGTATAGCAACTTCAATTTCGCCGAATTCTTTCTCCCCGTTTGTAGTCAAATATCGTCTACTTATCCTAATTGTTATGTTAACTGACTGAGAGTTGTTACTTGCTTATGTATATAGTGGAGTGATAGTATTAGTTTTTGTAACGTCACGTTACAATGTTGAGATCCACTAAAATATTTTTATCTGCAAGAAGAGAATATATGTAATTGGAATAGTTATAGATACTCTATATTAAAGGATGGGCAATGGTCGATTGCTTTCCGGCAAGTGAGAATTACTTGGGAATAATTCGGACCGAATGTTAGCTTTATCCACCGGGTCAGTGAATATATGGCCATTCTCTTAAAAAAGTCGGAATTAAGGAATGTTTTAACCAACGATTAAAAGCTTTTGTAACCCTACTGGGCAGTAGAGATGGGCAAGTGAAAAAAATATATCGATATATATCGATATTTTTTTAATATCGATGGGCATCGATATATATCGAATAAAAAATATCGATATATCGAAATATCAATATCTTTTTAACAATGATAATTCATACGTAGTCCCCAATTTTTTTTTATAAAACAAAAAAAGTACCTTTCTTATAAATAATTAAGCTGGAAAAGAGTTAATTTCCAAGATCCCTACTGTCCCACCAATATTTCATGGAACATACATGAACAAATTTACACTCAAAGAATGATAATTTTTTGAATAGACAAAATATTATAAATAAAGCAAAATATTTTATTAGTAATATTCTATTTGATGAAGACTATGCGAAAATGTTTTTAAAAATTACACGAAAAGCAAAACCAAAGCTAAAAAAAAATATGGAATTTGATACTGTCGATATATCGATATATCGAAATTAAAAATATCGACGTATATATCGATATATTCTTAAGAAAATATCGATATATCGATATTTTTGCCCATCCCTTCAGCAAGAACCTTAGCACGAAGACACTGCCCTTTTGCGCTGCGTGTCAGTACCTGCGATTTTGATACTCCGCCAGCTTTGTTTTGTTTGTGGACTTAGCGCCTTATTTTGTAAAATGCTACGCATTGTCCAATATTTATTATGTGTTTTGTTTTTATACTTTACAGTTCTTCCATACAACCAACGCTAAGCGTTGGGTTTTACAAAAAAATGTCCTTATTGTTGCAGTCTTTATAATAGTACACTAACTGTACTTGTTATTGCTCACAAAATCAATCTTACGTCATTTGCTTTGTGACGCCCTTTTATTTTGAATTTTCCATGCCTTTCTCTGCAATAATACACTAACTGTAAAAATTCCAAGTGCTTATCTATTACGGTTAACAATATACAACTGAATCTAATAATGCGTTACTTGCTTTGGGGAACTCTTTAATTTTTAGTTTTACTTTAATGATGAAGCGGCCGTATTTCAATTCTCTACCTATTATGGTTAACGAGATATGAGCCCGCGGCAGCAGGGCTTCATAGCGAAAATATTAGGGTTCCATTTGCATCCTTTCGGTATGAAACTCTACAAATGTGACCACTCTGCCAGTATGTATGTATATCCTTTAACATAACTAAAGTTCCAAATCTATTTGATGCGCAGTAAGTGTACTTAATTTAATTATTTCTTATTAAAATGTTATATTTTTATTCCAATAATTAAAAGAAAATTTCACAATCTAATAATTACATGTGAATGAAAACACTTGTGTTAATGATAAAAAAACATTTTTCTATGAAAACCAATTTTTGTTTTCATCATTTATTATTTCAGAACACTTGGAAAGAACTTCAATGAAAAAAATTTAACAAACGACTTTTAAATTGAACAAGCTATTCAATAACAAACGTATCGCACACAAATTGGACCTCAAGTGCAATAATTTGGTATGAATGAATGAATGAATGCAAAATCAATTTCATGCGTATCAGTTCTGACCAGATTGATGACTTTAGAAGAAAAGAAATTGAAAAACACTCTATTTAAATAAAAGTGGAGATTACAGAATAAACAAATCACTACAAACGCATCAGAGGTCTAGTATTCAAAAATATTTAATTTTTCAAATTTACAATTAAAATATAAACTTCACTGCCATTTTAAACTATTTTTCAAATCAGAAATACTATATTAATGCTCAATTTTCTAAAGAATTTCTCGAAACTTTTATAATTACATAAATGTAAAATTCCACTAAAAAAAAACTGAAAAATACCAACAATAGCAACAACAAGAATCTCGATGATTTATTAACCAATTTATGCAACTCGTATTGTTGTTGCATAAAAACTACTTGGTACTCGTACGTAAATACATACATATAACGCTCCATATTGAATCCGAGCGGTAAAATTAAAAAGGCCTTATGAATTCATGTCTTCTTAAAGGTCCCTACTTACACCTTCTTTTAGAAGGCCTTGACGCTCCCTAAGAAAATATATTCTATTAGAATGTAAGAAGAACGAATTTTTCTATTTCTAATTTTTTGTTTTGTTCATTAAAAAATTTAATTTAGAAGTAACAAAAACTCTCGTATTCTTTTTTGCGCAAGTAATTTGTATATAAAACTGAAACTTACATACAAGAGACATCATACATAATAAATAAATATGTACATATGTACATTCTATTAGAATGTAAGAAGAACGAATTTTTCTATTTCTAATTTTTTGTTTTGTTCATCAAAAAATTTACTTTAGAAGTAACAAAAACTCTCGTATTCTTTTTTGCGCAAGTAATTTGTATATAAAACTGAAACTTACATACAAGAGACATCATACATAATAAATAAATATGTACATACGAAAACTTTAGCCAATTACTTTAGATGAAAGGAAATAATTCGAAATAAAAAAACTAATCAAAAATACAGAAGCTGCTGCAAAAATACTAAGATTTAAAAAATTTATCTCCATTTGGTTTTAGAAAATAGCATTTTTAGTAGGTCTTTTGTCAGGCCTTCTCGAAGAAGCGATTGAAAGGCCTTCCCCGCAATGACAGCGTTTATAAAATAGATATGAAAATGGAATGGACCATGAAGTGCTTCTCCTTCTAAAATAAGGTGTAAAGATGCCTTATATAAGGCCTCCGTACTGTTTCCTTTTACCACTGGAATTGTTTAATTGACCAGATACACATGAACAATAAAATGTACTCACACATGCTAACATATACAAATATACGTAGTGTGTTCATTAAGTCTGGTTAAACTTTTCTACAAGTCAATTTGCTTAAAAATGCGTACGTGAATTCAAGTGCTCAAAAAGTACAAAATAAATTGGTTTCACAAGTACGAGTACCAAATGATCCATTAACATACGTGAACTACTCACTAGTGTATACCCAACAAATATTTTAGCAGATTTCCATCCGAAGTCATAAGACTTGTTGAGAAGAACGTGGAACTTTTCGTCTCTGGATATTCTAAGAGCTTTGACGAAATTCTCAAGGGAAATTCATTACGAAAACTAAAATCTGATAATATGCAGAAGTAACTGCTACAAGTCTTCAAATCGTAGGTTAGAAAATGTGAAGACTATTCTATTAACCCAGTAAAAATTGCTTTTAAAAAACCAAGTTTTTATTGTTATAGAGTAAACTGAGCGCTTTCAAAGCTGCCGATATCGCTGCTGATTTTTCTATGGCGAGTTCCCAGCTTGGAGTACTATAATTTTGATACAAAAAGCGCTTTTTGAAGTGCTTAAAATCATCAAATTTTCAGCACTAAAACTGTATTTATATGAAACTTTCTCGCTTAAGAACCTGCATTGTGCTAGCAGCGAGAAATCTGCTTTTTTTGTATAGTTCCTTTCATATACATTCACTGCTCTGAAATAGGCTGTTATTTAAAATCTTATTATTATGCGCTTTATTGTCTTAGTGCTTCAAAAAACATGAAAATTTTTTACTGGGAAATGTATTAAAAAAATTAGATTGCCTTCAAATAATGTGCAGAAGACTAATATTAATCGGATAACATTTCAGAAAATATGTAGAAACGTCGCACAGTGGTATCGTTTCACACATTTAGTGGCAAAAAATTGAAAGAATTATCGTAGAGCTATAAGATTTAGGGCCAATATTACAACTTGACAATAGCTAAAAGCAGACTTTTGTCGGACGGATAAACAGTTTATCATTATTAAAAATTTACTTTAACCTACCAGGTAGGATGCACCTGACTTTAACTTATCGCTCACTTTCATTTAAAGTAAAGTTTTAATAAAGGTAAACCTTTTATTCGTCCGACAAAATCCTGCCTTTAACTATTGCCTAGTTGTAATAATGGCCCTTAATATGTTTGTTTGTATGCACAAGGCTTTTAAAAATTCAAAAGTATCGAGTCAGTATTGAGAACCCAAATGAAAAGTTCTGAGTAGCATTGAGTAATTAAAAGTAACAGAAATGGAAAGCACTAGCCATAACTACTAAAATTATATGTAATTATATTTTCAAAAAAAATTTTCACTACGCTACCTATAACATCCATAATGCTGGGGCCAAATTTCGTCCAATTTGGAGTAAGGGTATCATTTGCTTAAAAATGTTACTCTTGTACGAAAATCGTGAATTTTATCAATTGAATTCCCTCACAAAATTTTTTTTATAAAAGAGAAGTCACAATCAGGCAATTAATGCTTACCAGTTAATTAATTAATGTGTGGGGATAATGTAGTGAGAACAGGTGGTGAAGTGGGAGAGAGATAGAAAGCTTAATTCATTTACAACTCTGCTATTGCGCGTTTTTTTTTTGTGGAGCAGTGTTGCAGTCCCTTTGGTGTCAAGTAGAGACATAAATTTGCTTATGCTGTGTAGCAATTTATTTGTTCTTTTACTTCGCCGGCGGTTCTGCTACAATACCGATTAAGGAGGGTGCTGTGAAGTGCATTAGAATATGTTAGTGTTATGCCTTCATCACTTTGAGAACTCAACAGCAACTAACACAATAATACATGTATGTACATCAGAAAAATGTATGGTGTTGTTGGCTTGCCTGAAACTAGTCTTGAACTCTTGAGTTCATGTTTTGTAGTCAAACGCGCTAACCATTCAGCCAATATCACCCCTGTGATTAAAATCATAAGCTGTGGGTCGATTTTAATGCAATATGTATGGCTCATTTTGATTGCACCATGCTAACCTATATTTTCATGGACAAACAAAAATTTTTACAAAAAAAATTTATTTTAATTTTTTATATTTATAATTTTGCTCAGCGATTGATAGCAGTTGGTGGATTTTTTTTAGGTAACTTGATAGAATAGACTCTCATCTTCAATTTTGTTGCAGTGACAAGACGGAGGTAAACGGAGCTAAATTCTTTTTTCAAAGAAAACTGGAAATGCTAAATTTTATAAAGCCATTTTGTTTCCCTCATATCTATTAAAACACATATGAGGGGGTTAGAGATCAAGGGGTACAAGTGACTAATATTTAATATCGAAAAATATTAAAAATTGTGTGATGCTTTGTGCAATATAACTTTCTTAGTAAAAAAAATTCTGAGATATATTTTACTCTAACGAGCTGAAAAAATATAAAATTTTACATGTACAACTGCCAAAACAATTACCTTTGAAGTAAGTAAGGTCGCACTTGAACCCCTTGTGCTCTTATTTTTTTTTCTTTTCTAAATATGCAAAGGAATGGGTACCCCAAAAGCCTTAGTTTTACCTAGTAAAAAAAACTTAAAACAATTTTTATAAAAACTTTTTTGACATGGGCTTTCGATTCTTTCCGGAATTTCATCCATTCCATCGTGAGGAAGTACTTTGAACCATTTATGGTGAATTGGCTGAATATAGGGCAGAAGATCCTGTAGGTTCTTGAACTACATGAACTTCACTGATTTGACGCTGTTTTCTGGGGGCTCCGAAAGCACTTTGAGTTTTTATATTTACTTTGCTGAACTTGTCTTGATCACTCATACGATTTTCTTTATATGAAAAGTTCTAAGGATCTTCCTTCTCAAAATGTAACGATTACATTTTTCGGATAGTGGGTGTACTATTATTGAAGAACCTTTGGATGGGGTCAAGATTTATAAGGTCCTCACTTTTCATTTATGTTACAAGAAACTTTTTATTTGAATTTGCCACAATCTTCTCCCAATCTTGAGTACATAAACTTGGCAGATTTTTTTTTTATTCTATATGTTTTCAAAATTTTGATCACACTCCATTGAATGAATGCCCAGAGTCACATTCTAGCGCAAACAATTTATAAATTTCAACAGGGAAGAACTAATTCTTGGCAGCCACGGGAAGCTTGGCTTTCATTCCACATATACATATTAGATTCTCCCGTAGATAAAATGTGTACACCAAATTTGTATTATGTACACAGTTGACGTGTATACAATACTTGATTGCATGCCAGCATAGGTAACACGTGTATCTAGGGAGCTTACATGCATAACCTGCTTAAGCGGCCTTCACACTATTAGATTTAGTATTAATACTTGTCAAAAACTCAAATCTTAAGTAAAAATCCAATAGTGTGAAAACAAATTGTTATGATTTGTCAAATAGTACGTAAAGAAATTTGACAGTATTATGGTATTCGTCATTTTTAGCAAATTTTCTAAACAATCACATTTTTCATTTTATCAGGGTTGTCTTTTGCACAAACAAACATAGGAATAACAAAAACAGTTGTGTATTTGTTGCCGACATAAATAAAGAAAAACGAGAACGAAAAATTTAGATTTTTTGCAAATCATTTATGTTACGTTTTATTTGGAATGTGATAGTGTAGAAACAAAATGTAATGAGAAAATTTTCTTTAAGATTTTTTGACAGTCAAACTGATTTTGATTTGATTTTCGTCTTACAAAATCTAATAAAAATCTCAAAGCTTGTATTACAATGTGAAAGGGCCTTTAGTTGCATGAAAACTTTCATAATTTTTTGTTGTAAATATTTGAGCAACTTCACTAGATTTTTTTCTAGCACAAAATTTGGCTTTTTACGAAAACCAATTATGGATTTTTCTTAGTCAAACAGTTTTCTATAGAACTGCATCGTTAGATGTTTGAAAAGTAATATTCGAAAAATTGTTTTTTTTTGCCACCAAAATAACACTGCCGGTTATTCTGTCAAATGTCTGAAGGACTTTTGATTGTCTGGGAAAGGCTTAAATATCAGATATGTCGCCAAAAAATGTTTCCTGGGATACATTTATCGGCATGTGTGCGTGTGTGTTTCAGTGTGTGCGTTTTCGTATGAGTGTTTTTTGGAGTGCTTGATGTGGTGGCATGAAAACCAAAATATGCTCTCATAAATTATTTTCACAATAATACAACAACAAATAAATAAAGTCCACTTAAAATGAGCAAAAATTATTAATTTGTTTCGTAGTATTTTCACAATTTAAATTTGATTGTTTTTGCTGCATGAAGAAAAGTTTGCGAAATTACGAAACGTTAAGTAAGTTAAGTGCCACTCCAATAATATTTTTGTTTTATTTATTTTTCGATCATTTTCAAAATGAATTGGATTTTTCAGTTAAACTAAGTATGTATTGGATACGTACTCGTATAAGTTTAAGTGGGGATTTAATTTACGCAACGAATCGTTGGAGTAGATAAATCTGAAATCTTAAAAGAAAGACTTATAAAAGGCACAGTGGTACAAATTTTAAAATAACCTAAATTTTAAAAATATGTAGTGAGCAAGAACCATATTTTTCGTAAGGACCTAAATGAGACTGCATAACAAAACATTTAAGACTTGTTTCAATTAAATCGGTTAATTGGAAAAATATTTCATATTTTCAATTAAAATATTTAATTGATAAAAAACTCAAAATCTACGCAGTTTGATGCACTAAAAAGTACTGTGTCCTTAGTTTTTTCCTACTACTTACAGATTTCTTCATAGGCATATTTAATATTTCTACTGGGTATACCAGTATATTTCACCTCAACTCGAGAACAATATGTCCAATTTAGACCAACAAAACAGCAGCTAATGCAGGATAAAATTACCTTCAAACTATTTTAATATAATTAGATAAACAAATCAGTGGTTTCTTAGTTATTCACAAATTAGTATCGAAAAATAGTGTTTTTTATGAAAAATTAAAAAAAAATCGAAAAGCTCTTAAAAACTTAAAACTGCAAACACCTGAATTTGAAAAAAAAAATATTTTTAAGGACAGGTATCTTATGAACAAAATAAGCCATAAATCATGAAAATCGATGGACAAATGCTGATTTTATTCACAATTAAGTGAAGGAACTCGATAGACAAAATTTTAGGTTTTTATACAATACACATACACACACCCGCACAAATTGAAATTAACTATTGTATGGAAATTGTGATTTTTATCAAATGAGTTCCTTCACTTAATTGTGAATAAAATGAATATTTGTGCATCGATTTTCATGATCTATGTCTTATTTTGTTCGTAAGCTAGCTATGAAATAATTGTAACACCGCGCGCTTTTTTACTATAGTGGAATTATATTGTTGATAACTTAATTTTTATGTTAATCTTGTACCAACTAAAGGCATTGTTTGCACTTTTTAATGAAAATTTGCAATATCATAATTTTTCGAGGAAGTGAATTTGTTAGAAATTATTTTATCATTCTTTGCAAAGGTAAATTTTTGCTTTAAAAGAATGTTAAATTGCGATTTTTTTTAATAAGAAGAAAAAAATTTTAAATGAACACGATTTAAAAAAATCCATTTTGCTTCCCCAGACATTGAACAGTTTATCGTCTGTATGATAAGCAGATATACTAGTACTCTACAAATAAGAGAATAAATGGCTTGTTTAATTACCAGTAAGTAATTGTTCAACTACTATAAAGTAAGGTATGTTGTTTGTAGTTGAAAAGTATGTTGTTATGTAATGATAACTCATTATCAAGTTTTTGAGGGGACACTATTCATACTTAAAAATTATTTTCTAATTTTTATTTGTTTTTTTTCTGAATCCATGAGAAGCTTTAAGGCATATAAAAAAATACGGCTAAAATTCAATTCATTTAAATTAAATTTTAACAAAATTGGACGCCTCTCTCAAGTTATAATTAAATCTGTAGGTCAGCCTCTTCAAAACTCAACTTTTGAAAAAGTCAGATAAACCCACTTTATTGTGAATAAAAACAACCGGGTATTAAAATGTGCGGAATTATCAAAGCATTGTTGTTATAAATGTTAATTTGCAACAACAATGCTTTGATAATTCCGCACATTTTTAATCCACATGAAATACAGAACATACCTGAACATTTATCCATCGATTTTAATAAAATAAAGCTGATTTTATTTAGGGACATTATTACAACTTGGCAATAGTTAAAGGGCAGGATTTTTTGCGACGAATAAATAGTTTAAAATTACTACAACTTTACCCAGCAAAAACTTTGCTTACTGGTAGGCAAAAAAGTATATGAGGATTTAAGTCGTAACTACTTGCATTTTTTGTTTGAGAAGTCCAAAAAATGAGGAGTACCCCTTACATATGTATTTACATTTTCACAGCAATTAACTAGTTACTGTTTGGCTTACTTGAAGCTAAAAAATAAGTAGTCAAATAAACAAATTAAAATTTAAAAAAAATTTTATACACATTATATTTTATTTATATTTTTAAGTTTTTTTTTACCCAGCTGGGATATGAATCTGTGCTCACTCAGATTTAAAAGCAACTACTCTATCCACTAAGCTTTTGCTGACGTATAAGTTTAAACGACAAAAATTAGTTTCATATACAAACACATATTGACTTAAAAAGGGATTGTCTGCTAATTTTATCAATACATAGTAGTTCTAATTTGAAGCATTGTAATAAGATAAATAAGTACCACTCATTACTTTGTAACCCATTAATAAAGTACTACCGATTACAAAAATTACAAAAGTTTTTGCTGGGTACTTTAAACTACCAGGTAGGATGAACTTGCCTTTAACTTATCGTTCACTTTAAGTTAAAATAATGTTGTAAAAAAGTAAACTGTTTATCCACCAAAAAAAATACTGCCTTTAACTAATAGCAAATTGTAATAATGGCTCTTAAGGTAATAAGAATGGTAAGTTTTTTTCGTTTACGATATTTTATAAATATTTAAAAAAAAAATTTAAAATTTTGCAATCTGAATAATTCCGAAATTGTTGAGTAAATAACAAATAATATTAGCATGCATTAGAGGTAATTTTAAGTAAAATTTGTTAGTATATTTTTAACAAAATTGATCAAGTCATTCTCAAGTTATGATCAAATTTGTGGAACAGACTTCAAAAATCCCAAATTGAAAAAAAATCTAAAAAAAATATATATTCATGGAGTTTTAAATTTCGAATATTTTTGTAATTAGGGGACTATAACTCATCACAAAAATTATAGCGCTACTCTGTGCTATTTCTCTTGTTGCACAGTGTAATTATTAACTACTTTGTATGGAGAGTACCTCCTCCCGTACACCGTCAGTTTTTTACTTAACTTCGTATCTTGCCTTCAAATTAACTCATATCAAATTTGAAGATTCTTGCTATCGAAGTTGTGTGTATCTTGCTATCATAATTTTTCAGATAGAACGTAATTACTAATTACATTGTATGGGGAGTAGCCCTTCCATCGCACCTACCCCGTTAGTTCTCCACGTTAGTTTTGTATTAAAATTAAGTGATGCCGAATTCGAAGGCTCTTACTATTATAGCTTTAGTGACAGTAGATTATTAATATTTATTTTGTACGGAGAGTAGTTCTTCCAAAGGTCCTATTCTAGCAATTTTTTGACATACTTCGTATCTTGCTCCCAAAATAGTCTGTAACATATATATGAATACATTGACTGCTATAGCATGCAAGATATGACATTTAGTTAGTATGGGCCGACCTTTATATCTATCAGATTTATCGGAACCTAATGCGTGTGCAAAGTATCAAGTTGATCGGACGTCTGTAAAGTAAGTGAAAATTACGTTGAAAGATTTCGTTACATACATTCATACATACATACAAGTGCAGCTAGCAAAAAAGTGTTGATAAATCAAGTCAATATTGAGCAATTTTAATTTAAATCTTATAACAAATTAATACACAGGCAGGTCTCAAGACAAGCATTTATTATAAAGTGTATAGCATTCTTGAAGGAACTTAATAATACAGACAAATAGACAGACTAACTTCTGTCTTAACAGGGACCGACCTTACGCACTTTTATACGAACGAAATCTTAATTCTATTCTAAATGATAAAATTTATAATTAAGTTTACTTCAAAACTGGCCACCTTTAATTCTAAACTTTTATTTGTTTGTAGATTCTTTAGTTTCTTTATTTTAGTTTTCTTCCTTTTATAGACAAACACTTTATTGATTTTTTTTTTGGTATATTGAGAGGCATCTTTTCTTTTTCATTTAATGTTTAAAAACTAAAAAATATTGAAATTCATGATGAGACATTAAACACCCAACATGAAGCAATACAATACGACGCCATTGTGGTTAGTCAACCCAATCTCTGATCTTTCACTAGATCTTCGTTGCAAAAAATAAAATATAAAAAAAAAGATCTTGAGAAAAAAAGTCTAGTTAACAACAAAAAAGAAAAGATGACAACAAAATAGCAACAACACTGTGGCAAAGAACCCATCAATACTTTTTAGATCAAACTCATACGCACATTCTCTAGTCGTAGTCATCGTATGAACTCATAGAATGAACATTAAAAACAGTCACTAAGAATTAAGAAATAAAGGTTTGTTTTTATTATTTTTGTTTTATTCGTTTTCAATATGCGAGTAGATACTTTTTACGTTTTTTTATTTTTGTTGCACATTCAATCGAACTTATAATATTTATTTGCTTTTTTTCAAAATGAACATCAAAAAAATAATGCAACTCCAATAATAATAACAACAGCTGCAGTAACCTTTCAACAGAATTTGAAAGCATTATAAAGGAGTTTAATCTTTTTTTGAAAATTGTAATGACACAGACCACTTTGAATGAATTTTAATTTGGAGCTGGGAATTTCATTGCACATATCAATCAAAGTAGTGGAGCCAGACGTAAATGCGGCATATGTACTTGTGCATATTTATACTTAGTTTAATCCCCTCTCTTGATACTTTCCTACTTCATCATCTCTGTTAATTCGACTTCTACTCATCTGCTTAAGTGCCTAATTACAGCTGGCATGCTGGCGAGAAAATTTTAAGAGTATTTTCACGAGGTAGTGCTGCTTTATGATCTAATTTAACACATTGAGCCTACTGTATATTTTTCAAGTAGAACAAGAAGAAGAATTTACAAACGAAATATGCTTATTTTGATTAATTTCTTTAAGCCAGCCCTAACAAATGTGTTCTGTCGGCAGTAGCATAGTTTTCATTAGCTATTCTCTTTTTTTAATTGGTTTGCCAAAAGCTATCTCCACTGTAATTAGGCACTAAAGTAAAGTGTTGTTGCATCACCAAAACAAAAAATTTTATGAACCTTGGCTAAAAATCATTGTGCATCTTGTCTGAAAACCAGTCTGAAATGCCTCGCTCCATCTGTACGCCATACATAAAAAACTAAATTTCATTTCCTGTAAAGGAATTCAATGAAATAGTAAATATTTTGTCTAGGAGCGGACCTACAAACAAATTTGTAAATATAGACAAAAATATCTCAACAATTTCATTGAAAAAACGTGTTTTTTTCAGTGAACAAATTGTTTAAATCTATAAAACAATTTGTCTAAAAATATTTACAAATTGTAAAGAAAACTTCGCGATTTTTTTTGGGAATTGCTAAAATTTATGTTTTTTAAATTTATAATCGCACTATTTCCCAAAATTAATATTTCACTTATTCAGTAGAATATTAATTGTTTATAAAAACACATTGACATTAACAAAATAAAAAAAAACATCATTGATTACCTTGTTCATGTTTAAGCTTTGATATTGTTTAAGCTTCTTATTGATTTAAATAAAAGTTTGCTACAATATCTTTAGCTTTTCTATGAAATTTTGGGTAAAGGTTCCCTGATGATCTGCATTTAGCCCCAGGAACTAGCTAGTAACCCTTAGTAATCAATGTCAATGTGTTTTTATAAACACTTAAAATTCTACTGAATAAGTAAAATATTAATTTTGGGAAATAGTGCGATTATAAATGTAAACAAAACAATTTATTAAATCAAACAAAAAGATTTACTGGACTTTCTCAAAAAT
Organism: Panzeria rudis; assembly: GCA_956483635.1. Classification (NCBI taxonomy): domain Eukaryota; kingdom Metazoa; phylum Arthropoda; class Insecta; order Diptera; family Tachinidae; genus Panzeria; species Panzeria rudis. The sequence goes on along the minus strand of OY101447.1, from coordinate 133,504,401 downwards.
ATCAAACAAAATTTTTGTGTGAATTTATAAAGCAATTAGTGTAAAAATACTAACAAATATTAAACAAAATAGTTTACTTAATCAAACAAAAATATTTACTGGATTTCTTGTAATATATCAAACAAAATTTTTGTATGGGTCATCATCATCATCATCCATTAAGCATTTATGAAATTTCACTTAGTTAAATGTGTTCAAAGTCTGAATGTTTATCTAAAGACTCTAAAAAAAATGAATGAGAATTAACGCAACGACATTAACGAATTGATTCACTCAAAAATCTTCAGTAAACAAACTTGGTACAATCGCACTCCTCTTGTCATCATTGTTGTTGTTGTTATTTGTGTGTATGTCATCATCGGTATTGTTTTTTACGACACAGTTTTTCTTGTTGTTTTTGGTTTTTGCATCCTAAATAAGAGTCAAACAAACAATTCATTGATTATTTAAAGAACATTTACTAAAAATGAAATTTATTTTTCGACAAACTTTTGCCTGAAAATTTTTTGGTAGTAATTTTTTCTGTGCATTGACCTCTTTGCTTATTTGAGATAATCACATTAAAATAAACAATAAGCTCCTATATTGAGATTTTTACATGCTCATATAAACTTAGGCATAAAATTCAAACCAAAAAAATTTTACTTCACTACAACGAAAAAAAGAAAAATAAACCAACGGTAGCACTGGCATTTGCTGTGATGAACATCAATTTAGTAGTGACACAGCTCTAGACGCAAAATTCTCAAAAAGTTTGTATAGATAAGAATTGCTATCACATTCAAACGACGCGTGATAAGTACAGATACACATGAGCACTGATGATGGGAGTGTGGCGGCTTTCTAAATTAACTTTGTTCTGTTCTGCTGTAAATGTTGAAGCTGACCACTTATTGCATGTTAAATCTTCCCCTTGTTCTGAAAACTCTCCCCGGCGGTTGACGGTTCTGCATCTTGGTGACTAACCATACCTTGGTCTTGTGCCTCCTAGAAAAAAGGATACTTGGTTTTTTCAGTGATCAGCTTTAGAAAATTACCCATAAAACGTATGTGCTACTATCCAATCTCTAAAATAATAGAGCAACGAGTATGCTCTGCTAACCCTTTCTACACCACTACAAATGTTTTCCCCCATCTCTTATCCCGCAACCATTATTTAAAAGAAATAACTCCTTTTCAACTCTGCACCAAACGCACAATATTGGCACGGCCGATTCTATTCCCAACAATACTGTTGTTTTGTTATTTGAAAGAATCAGATTTTTTTGAAGAGAAGCGCTACGACAACAACAAAAATCTACCATATAAAAAAAAATCTGAAAAAGAATTGGTAAACGAAACATACGTACAAGAACTAGAAGCAGAAGAAAATGACTAAAATAGTTTACGACCGACCAAGTTACGTGAAATAATGACTAGTTTGTGTTTTAGTTTTTTCGTTTGTAACCATATAATCGGTCACTGACTTGTCAGCATGGTTGCTTGCAATTTGAGAACTCCCAACTCTTTTTCTTCTTTTTATATTTGATTTTATATTTTTGTTGTATTTTTGTATTTCTTAGTTTTATGCTTCTTCGTGTTTTAAGATTTTTGAAACCAAGTATTAACCAAACATTTCTGTGGTTCCACAGTTAGTCTATCTTGACAATAGCAATCTGTGTGCGTGTGTGTGTGTCTGTAGCAGGAATGGGATCTCTATAGGCAACTCAGCTATCTTTTAACGCACTTTAAGCTATTGATTTCGCAAATAATGGTGGTTGATACCTGGATTACTTTTAATGGAGTTAACTGAATATTTTAACATTGCGATGTCCTAAGAGATAGTCAATTGTCCGATTCTGCATTACTTTTGAACTAATTTAAAGTTGACATTATTTAAGTCAATAGGTAGTTAGTATGCAAAAAGATGCTGCTGGGGCTCGAACTATATATCGCACGTTTTTCAGTCAACGCGCAGACCACTCAGCTAAAGGTACCATTTAAAATAATGACAGCAAAAAGTTAAACTTGAAATGAGTTTCAAAGTAGCTGAGAGAATAAGGTTGTTAGCTCTCACCAAATCCGATTATGTACTCAACTTAAGAATTGATTTTGTCTCAGTTGTGCATGACACTGTAGTTAGCTTTTGGTTAGTCTAAAAAAGCTAACTACAAGTTGATTATTTCTGTAGTCGACTACTGATTTGCTGGTAGGGATGTTTTATGCAATCTCCTTTTATATGCCTGGGCTTCTTTTGAAAATGTGGAAGGAGTAGGAATGCAAAACGTGCTTTTTGGGTTGACACTAGGGTTTTCTATTCCCAGACTTTTCCGGGAGAGCGGGAAATAAAATACAAATTCCCGGTATCACGGGATTAGAAGAACTTAATAAAGTATTTACCTAAAATTTTAATTTCAGGAATCCATTGACTTTTGCACGAGCTTTATTTTAAAAGTGTTTCACAAACAAAAAGTTTCTAAAGAAATGAGATTAAAAAAAACAAAAAACTTAACAAGTCACGAAAAAAAGATTCAAAGTAAATTAGGTAAATAAAAACAATACCCCAATTAACAATCTTGTGCAAGTCGTCTTGCATCATAGCATTTGCAAAATTGTATTGGACACTGATACTCATCACTTAATAATTGTTTTTGATGAATATAAATATACTATACTAGTTTGCAAATGCTACGATGCAAGACCATTTGCACAAGATTGTGAGTTTAGCGAATATTTTTATCTAAATTTTAAGAAAACTTTGTATTTAAAAACTATTTTTCGAACAAGCCAAAAGAGATCATACAAATCATTAGTAAAATCACTGATGAACTGAAACCAAACTAGCTTTATTTCTGATCATTCATCGATGATTATAACACGTGGTTGTCAGAGATCGGCAGTTATCCAAAGAGCAATTAAAAGGTTGTCTAGGATAAGTGCTGCTGACAAAGATCAGTCTTTGAATATTAAATTCAGTCCTTTACTTCTTGGTATGCAATGAAAATTCTCTTGTACTTTTATATTCTTTATTGCAAAGAAGTTGCACGGATAGTTAAGAGGGCATTGAATAAACTATAAACATTTTTGGTCCTTTTGCTGCTGTCCTCAAATAATTTCAGATTCTTTGTTAATAGCAGTGTTTAAAGTTTCATTGAAAGTCTGCACTGTCATCTGAAGTAATATCTATTTCCCCATTTTCTTCGCCATTAAATGCACCAAAGAGATGTGCACAAAGATTTTCTGCATATCTAATTACCGTTCATTTTGGTGCACATTGATAAACATTGCAACCGCTTTTACTAAAAAAATTTGGTTCTTTTAAATAATTAATTAAAGAGACAACATTTTTCTCTTGTTCTTCAATCCCAAATAATTTAATATACACTTTGATCCTTCGTTGGTTTCTTTCCCCTTAAGCAGCCCACACAGGACAGATTTGTGCGTGTGATTTGATCGCGTACCAAATCTCCACTAACGACGAACAAATCACGATAAACTTAAACGTCAACAAGTACACAAGAATTGCGAAGCAGCTGTTGCAATTGTTCTTTTGGTTATTTATTTATTTTTGTATATTATTATTATTTATTTATGTTTTTATCTTTATATTTATCCCTTTTACTTTGCGAAATTACATTTTGTTTTCTAAATTCTATGAAAAATTGCTTTCGTAGTATAACAAAATAAAAAAACATTCAAATATTCACGCACAATCCAACTAATAATCGTTCAAATCACAAGAAATTAAAATGTTTCCATTACTTGTGATTTGTGCGCTCACAGTCCCATTAACGAATAACAAGACGTCGAGCACGAACAAATCACACGCAGAAACTACTTGTGTGTGGGCACCTTTACATACTATAGATATTCCCCCTTATCATGTTTGGCGATTTTCTCCTTCGACTACTACATTTTTGTAATAGATTAAAGACAGCACGCTACATTTTTCTTTAATCTATTACAAAAATGTCGTAGTCGAAGGCGAAAATCGCCAAACATCATGAACAACAATAATTTAAAGAAAGAGAAGAATTATTTAGTGCAAAATTAGTACTTTTTGGTGTATATAAATATATTTTTAGTCCCCGGAATTCCCGCATAAAATTCCCGGGAAAGCGCAAAACGCAAATAAGCGATTTTCCCGAGAATTCCCGGGACAGAAAATCCCGGCAAAACCCTTGTTGACTGAAACTCATATAACTTTAATTTTTTTTATAGAATCATCATAAAAAAGTCGTAAATATAAAAATAGAAGAATACGCAGCCTCCTCCTTTGCTAACATCACTAAAACGGCGCTAAGAATGATCTCGACGTGTGTCAATAATAGCCTCAGGAGATACCTAGGCCTTCTGAGATCAACCCCAACTTGAACTAGCGACAGCGCGTGAGATGGTCAAATGTTTTGACTTGGAACTGCCCATAGTTGAAACCATACTTAAACCGGAGTTCAACCCGAAGACGAGCTATACCAGAATATTCAGGGATTACCGTAAAACATTCTCAAAAATCGTAAAAATCAACGGGAACGATAACGTTTCATCAAACCTTTCAATCTCAGCAGATTTTTTCGCAGACAGATGTAGAAACAAGAACGAGGCCAATGCGGAAATAATCAACGCCATTTACGGGGAAAAAATAGATGAGCTACAAGACAGTGAAATATTTTATACAGATGGTTCAGTGGGAGAGCTGGCCACAGGGGCTGCTTTCTTTCAGGATAGTAATGAGTCAACAATGGGGTTCAGAGTTATGACCTGACTCGCGTCAATGTCAGCAGAATTATTAGCCTAAAATTATTAGCATAAAAAAGATGGCAATACTCACAGACAGCAAATCGGGGTGCCTCGCACTTGCCAAACGGAGAAGCAACAACTTTTTAATCAGAAAAATCCACAAAACTATTAATAGTTCTCAGTTTGAAAATTTTCCATCCACTACATACCAGGGCACTTCAGCATTTTCGGCAACGAAATTGCGTATAGGGCAGCGAACGAAGCCCTCACTGGCCCTCAGTGATACAGACACAATTAACGATAAACAATGCTACAAACAACATAGAACATAAACTTTGGAGGAAGTGGTCCGAAGAATATGAGACCCGGGGCATGTCCAAGGGACGACATTACACATCAATGTTTCCTCATGTTAAAAAAATCAAACCATGGTATAGCAACAGCAGCGGACTTGATCCGAACGAGGTGAAACAGATAAACAGACTAATGAGTGGACACTCTTTTGTCAAAGGAACACTAGTAAGAATGAATGTCAGAAAGTCAGACTTGTGCGATCACTGTGGGGAGATAGAGGACGACTCACATGTGATATTCGTATGCAGTTTTTACAGCAACATCAGGGATAAATACCCACTAATATGCAAATATGCAGCTTTAGAAGATTTCTTCAGGCAAGAACGGATTGAACACTACAAAGTTTTAAACAACTTCATATGGGAAATAGAATTGAAATTGTAACACGGAAGCCGTGTGAATTGGTGGTGGCGAAATAGTTCTTCGAAAATAATTCTACAGACGTATCTAGCGATTGGAGTAACTAAACAACAACAAAAAATAAATAAATAAAAACTGAACATTCGTGCGCTAAAGTTCGAAGGACCACCTGAACAAATAAGTTCGTCGCGATCAAATCAGAGTTTGTGGACTTTAATTATATGCTCGCAGAGGCCAAAATTAACATCGCTAACTGTAATGATGGCCTATTGTCTTAGTTGCGGGAGAGCTCAGTGCGGCCGCTATGAACTGTGTATACCAACGAAACGTGGGTAGCTATTTTTATAAGCTCAGAACCACTCACGAAATTTTGTCAAATCCAAGTCAATTACCGTTTAAGAAGAATATCCTTTATATACCCACATCCTCCAACTGCCACAGACTTAGCATGCCATCAGCTGATCACTACTGTTCCGGAAGCCTGCCTCTGATCAATAATGTTAAGAGCACCATCTCCACCAGCTAATTCCATAGCCAATAAAACTACGCAACTTCAACTGAGAATTCCACTTTGTTGAATAGCAATAGCACTGCAACCATTTGCTGGGTTGAAATTTGCAACTGCATAAGCATGAGTATTGTAATCAACTTATTTAAGATCCCTCTTTCTACGAATTTATGTTCAATAACAAACTCTGAAGACTCCTCTTTATAAAATATTCCCATGGTATATGATCAGCCGTGAACAAAAACACCTTCAACTTAGCGCCTCTGATAGTTCACGGTGTTGTTAGCATCGTCTTACCCCAGAAAAAGGCATAGTCCCAACTTTTATATGGCTACAGAATGGAATACGTTGTGGGTTTTGTTGAAACGTAAACATAATGATCACCTTGCGCTGGTCATCATGTTGCGGCCAATTTGCAGCATCAGTCATTTATGGCAGCATAAAGAGCACAGCATCGTCGATCTCAGGGTTATCAACGCCTACAAGCTGAATCCGGCTCGAAGCACCATAAAAAAGCACAATCGCAGTAAACATTCAAATATAGATGCTTCATCATGAATGCCGTCAACCACAATTCAAATCGAAGGACCATAAGTCAATGGCAATTGGTTGCTTCATTGTTAGGCTCCTGCTATACACTTCATCAGCTTCGACATTGCCCTTTCTACTTAGATTTTATATATCAGCACCATTTCCAAATTCCAGCCATCCATGCCTGGTGTGTGTATTCATGCAGTTATGCACCATAAGAAGACACAAATACGAAATATAATCTCTTGGTTGACACTGAGATGGCAAAAGTTAGACAAGAAGAATAGAGAATTTGTCAACGTGTATGTGTGAATGTTTGCCTTAATGTATTAGAGTTTGTATCTTAATGTGTACGTATTTAAGAATGTTAAAGAAATTAAAAACAAATTATAAAGCCCGACATGAAGTTCAAATGTTTGAATAAAATGCATTTTTTCAGTTAGTCAATCAAGGATTATTCAGAATTTTGGTTAAGTAATCTACGCAAATTAATTAAATTTTAAAGTGATTATGTTAGAAAAAAACAATTTTTAAATATTTTCTAAAGTATTAAGTGGCATGTTGAAAACTTTTCTAAGACTGAAACGTCAACTATTTTAAAGGTGGATAGAAATTTGTATGCATGTAACAAACATGATCAATTCTAAATCCTTAATGCTTTCTGGTAACACAGAGATCATAACGTTCTCTGGCTCTTATTACTTTTTAATGAATTTTATTAAAGTTTTTTTTTATAACAGTATTCAATTTTTTGTGACACAAGAAAATGTTTATCAATCCTTTTAAAAACGGCAGCTGTAATCAATCCATAAAGTCGGTTTTTCAATCATCAGAAAAGGTATGCTTTAAGAGTTCTAAAGTACACTTTTATTAAAAACATACTTTTGATCCACTATAGACAGTTAAAAATATACTTCAATCGTAAAAGTTATTTGTGCTAAAACAGGCTGCAGTTGTTCTAACAAGTTCAAATCATCATTTGTACTCTTCGGAAAAATGTTTCTTTTCTTTTCCATGAAACGAGATTCCGTCCGGAGCTCCACCGAAGAAAGAACTCCAGCGATCCGCTTCTGAGTTTCTATAGCCTCAACTAATATACCAATCTGAATATTTGTTGGCACGCCAAATTCCGTATTAAATTGAACGGCAAAACTGCTAACGTTAATGGAAAAAAACACAATGAATCATAACTCTGTACTGCTACTTGAAGTCAACCATCAACTAAGTTGAATAGAGTAAAACGCAATACTTTCGAACGACAAGAGACAAAAAGAGGCCAAAGCACGGTGAACAATTCCGGCCAAAACCCCCTTACTTCCTTATTTCACGACTAGAAATTTTCATTCAAACACATTTGGGATCTGACTGGGATCCCAATTCCGATGTAATGCAGAAACGTATTTGGAACCCGATTGGTTTCCTGGGGGAGATATTTAAATCTTGCAACAATTTGCTAAAATCGGGAAAGTATCAAACGCTAATATTGAATTAAAATTGCTGAAGCTATCCAAAGGACGAAAGTATGTAACAATCACCTGTGTTAAAGATGAGCAAAATATACGACTAGAAATCTGTGTTAGATTTTCCCAACAGGCTCCCAATAGTTTCCCGCTTGGGAAGAACTTATGTTAAGTCACTAATTTGTAGATGGGCTATCTTAACAAGCTCGCGATCAAATCGCAGACGGGATAACCGTTTTGGGTGTGCCACATGCATTCCCAATCGGTCCCCAATATGAGTGTTGGGAAAATTTCTAGTCGGGTTATTTTACCAACAGCTTAAATTTGGTATTATCTATATCTGATCCCTCACAGAAATTTTGGACACATGAAAATAGAAAGGGGTTGTCTAAATAATTATGTATATCTTATATATAAGAGCACACTGTAAAAAAAACATTTATTTAAAAAGACCAGTGTTGTATGGTGACATATAATGAAATTTCAAGTAACACATATTTAGTTCTGTCTCATTCATGGCGTTCAAGTTGAATTTTGAACTTTGGGATCTTTTAGGTGTTATAGTAAAATTTTGTGCTAAATGTTATCGTAGGTTTTTGTCTCTTTTTTAAAAAAGACACGAAAAGATCCATACACCAAAGATGTAGAGGTCTAAAATGTTCTACAAAAATGTTGAATATAAAAGTGCACACCTTATACTTTAAATTTAAAACGTACAAGATTTCCTAAGATGTTTCACTAGTATTCGTAAGCCGATGGTTTTCAAACTAGAAATAAGGGGAATAACAAGAAGCTTAAATGAACAAGACAAAGAAAATAGTAGGTTTCTTAAAACATCAAATGAAAGCTGAAAAACTTTCAAGGTTCCTTAGCCAAATTGATTAAAGTTAAAGGATATTCAACTACTTGCCTGCAGCTATCGTAATTGACAGTGTTTTCTTAGCGAACAAGACATCATGATGTAAGTTCAACCTTCCATGCAGCCAAAATGTTTCTTTTTCTTTTCAATTGTTATATGCTTTAGAACTTATTTCCAAATAAAATAATTTAATTTAAAAATTAAATTGAACGTACTTAAGCCAAGATAATTAAAATTTATAATCTAATGTTTATATATTGTTTTTACAAGTTCAATGATATTTCTGAACCTACTGAGCAGATTAAAATATATTGCTGAAACGGCTTGAAAAAAATATTGCTGTCAAATTTTTTTGTTCATTTTTAATTGAATAGACCAAACCGTATTCCAGTTATCTTAACATATGTCATGCAAGTGCATCATTTTTAAAATAAGTCCAGAAGCAAAAAGGACGGCAGATTTCAGCTCCGCACACCAAATTACATAAGAAACAATTTTAGTTGCTCCAGTCCAAAAGTTGACCTGAATTTGTAAACTTGTGTTATTATTAAGGGTCCGCCATCCAACGTTTTTTTTTCAACTAGTGCTTATTTCGTGAATGGTAACACTTAGCTCATGTCTGATTTGACAGAAAATTAGTTTTATCCTTCCGCTGAACGAATATGGTTGTGTATACGCTTGAAAAACGCTTCGCCAAGTGGGCCTGCGATCGACTTATAGAAGATGCCGATTTTGCAAAAAAAATCATCTTTTCAGATGAAGCTCATTTTGATCTTGGCGGGTATTTAAACAAGCAAAATTGTCGCATTTTGGGCACAGAAAACCCGCACGCATACATTGAAAAGCAAACGCACCCAAAACCAGTCACTGTTTGGTGCTGATTTTCGTCCAGAGGCATAATTGGACCATTTTTCTTCGAAAATGAGCAAGGAGTGGCCGTTACAGTCAATGGCGATCGTTATCGGGCCATGTTGAACGAATTTTTGGTCACAAAAATTGAAGAGGAGGATATTAGCAACATTTGGTTTCAACAGGACGGCGCTACATGCCACACAGCCGAAGCTACACTCGATGTTTTGTGCCCTGTTTTTGAAGATCGCATTATCAGCCGCAGAGCTGATGTTGTTTCGCCACCTCGGAGCTGCGATTTGACACCGTTGGACTATTATTTGTGGGGTGCCGTCAAAGATAAGTGTTACGCCGACAAGCCAGAGACAATTGACGCTTTAAAGGACAATATTCGTGAAGCCATTGGTGAAATACAGCTGCACACAATCGATAATGTGTAGGCTACTGCATGGCCAGCCGAGGCAGCCATTTGAATGAAATTATTTTTCATTATTAACCGGAAGGATTGTACTTTCAAATAAAAAAAGAAATTTGAGAAAATATTCAGTAGTTTTTTTTATAGCATTTTCAAAAAAAAAGTCATCTGGCGGACCCTTTACATAAAAATTGCCGTTCTTCCGAAAAATCTTGAAATATTTATTGGTTGAAATAGTTATTTGTGCTAAAAACTTCGTATGAATGTACATTAGGATGGTTCGAGCTTTTTTTACAAAAAATTATTGCCTGAGGTCTTGGGCTCGAGACCAGTTTCAGGCAAGTCATCAACATCATGAATTTTTCTGACGTGCATTGGAGTGTAGTTGTGTTAGTTGTTTTTGGGATTTTAAAGTGATGAAAGCATAGCACAGGTCACTAAACAGCGCCTTTGATACTCTTCTATGCTAGTGGACATCACAGTGGAATCCTTCGTCGCTAATATTAGCTAAAAATTTCGTCGAAGTAAAACAATTAATAAAAGGGCAAAACGTACAACTTAAGAACGTTAATATGTCTACTTAACACCAGAGGCGCATTGCATTTAAAACAAATTAAAAATGTAATTAAAATATAATGATGCATAATCATAGTCCTAAGCGAAGTATAGTTTAAGAATTTAAAACCAGTATTGTCATACAAAATACTGGTTTTAAGCTCCTAAAGTATACTTTGTTTTGACTATGATTATGCGAAAATGTGTTTAAAAGAATTTTTTTAATTTGTTCATTTGACTACTTATTTTTTAGCTTCAAGTAAGCCAAATAATAACTAGTTAATTGCTATGACAATATAAATATATTTGTATGAGGTAGTACCCCTTATTTTTTGGACTTCTCAAACAAAAATAAGTAGTTATCGAGTCAAATTGTAAGTAGTTACGACTTAAATCCTCATATACTTGTTTGCCTACCAGTAAGCAAAGTTTTTGCTGCGATAATGTTAATAAGGTTTGTTCAGCGGACTCTAAGCTACATTATTGTCACATATAGTTAAGTGGTATCACCAAGTCGGCATTAGATATTGGCTAAAAAGTGATGACTTTTTTTTTTTTGAGAGGCCACTGATTTTCAGAAACTTTGGAGGGCCATAAAAAAGACTAGTCACCAAATTCGCCAAACTGAGTTCAGGGTTTACTACCCGTTGGTAGTACAATCGAATCTGTACTGTCCAGTCCGTGTGTTTTTCCAAAAGTCTTTATTTGTCGAATAGTGTAACTAATAACATACATAGATATTTTGCAATTTCGGCAAGCTCATAATCCATTTTATACCTGCAGTTTTTAAAGCAAAGTTGCTTAGATTTCTTCGTAGAATCATTTCCCTCCTTACGATTTTTTTCATTTTATTTTTACATCCATAGAATTCGACCCACCCTAATGTACATATATCTGAAAAGTTTCCTTATTATAAATTTCAATATGCTTTTGCTACAAATTCATATGATGATACATTTAAGATTAGGAGTTATAAAAAACTCATTCACTATTTAATGAATCACATATAAAATGCTTCCAAACCAAAAAGAAAACAATTAAACATTCATCCTTATATCAAGTGACCAAAGTTCATAATATATTTGTCATTCAATATTTAAGCTCATAAGTGTTTGTTTGCATTTTTTTTTCTTTAATTTTATGCCATCCAAATCACGACTTCCAAATACTATAGACAACAAAAGGTTTTATTTATTTGATTGATAACCCAGCAAAATATTTAGCTGCAAATGATATTTCTGGAAACCAAGTGTTTTAGTTATGACTCTATTGCAGCAAAGGCACTATATGTAGATATATCGATATTTTTTCAAAAATATGTATATCGACATATATCGTCGATATTTTTATTATAATATATTTTTGGAAAAAATATCGACTGTATGAAATTCTATATTCTTTAGATTTGGTTTCCTTTTTTGTGCAGTTTTTTTTTTAACCAAATTTGTCTCAGTCTTTACCGAATAGAATAGTACCAACAAAGTCTTTTGTTTTTTGTTTGTAGGTACAACAAATTATCTTTCTTTTGATGAATGTATGTGAAAATTAATTAAATATAAAAAGTACATTTTCTGTTTTATTTTTCACAAAATTTTGGACTATATATGAATAATCATACTGGCAAAAATTTCGATATTTTTATGCGATATATGTATATCTCTACCGATCGATATTGAAAATTATGTCGATATCTAGGCGCACAGTAGTGCGCCAGGCCAAGTGTGTATTATTACACATAGTGTGTATTATTATACGAAACCATTCGAGCTGTTTTTACCCCCACATAATTTTGCTCCACTTAATCATATAATAATGAACAGGGCTCGGACTTTCATGCAACTAAAAATTGATTTTATGCGCTTAACAAATGCATCTAAAAATTAAAAATATACGCAAAAATATGCCTTTACCTACGAAGAAAGTACAAAAACTAAAATAATATTAAAATATTTTTTTTAATTTTGTATTATTATTAGAGAAAAATACATAAAACAACCATAATTGAGTCTATTATTTAATGCAACTGAACTTTAGTTGAATTGCCCGAAAGGCACTAAATTGCAACTGAAATTGACAGCTCTCCGTTGCCATCAGTAGTAACATTTACAGCAACTGACAACCCAACTGAGGCTCGGTTGTCATGCATAATCGGCCTATTAATATTTTTTCAAAAATTGAGAAATATCCGCTTAAAAAATTTTTATAACTCCAAAAATATGCATTTATTGCCAAAATATGCAAAAATATGCACTTAACACCAAAATATGCAAGCATATGCAACTACAGATCGATGCCAAACTACTTAAAAGTTTATGATAGGCATAGATAATTAGTCAATACATCTTTATCTATAATAATGAAATAATGAAACTTACAGGTTGCCTAGAAATGAGATGGTATTGTACCTCTCAAGAACTTGGTCCTTATTTTGATGTCAGTACTTTTTACGGCCGAAGTTTTTGGATAGGAACTTAGCCTTATTTTTACATATTATTATAATTAGGCGTATACGTAATATATAATCATGATCAGTTTTATATAACGTATACGCACGCATAGACGGAAAAAGGTCAACTTAGCGGCGGAAAAATAAAAAAATTAGTGAGCTTAAACAAAATTTCAACGCAACATCAAAGCGGATAAATCAATGTACTTAGAAATAAAATGTATATATCACTAAGTTACCTTGTTCGGAAAATATGACCTTTAAAACATTGAGAAAAAATTGAGTTGTAATTCTTTATTGATTTTGATATAAAATTTAATGGTGTATTGTATCGGTAATGCTGGACCTTATCGGACAATGCAATTTTTTTTTTTTTAAATTGTTATTTGAGCTATTTTAAACAGCTTTTCTTTGTAATTTTCTATTTCAGTTCAGTTTTAGAAGCGTTAAATACAGCAAAATTTTGTTTTGAAATTTTTTCGAAATCATTATAGAAACACAACAAGAGTTTCGCAGAGTACGGTTGAAACTTTAGTGGAACCTCAATATACACAGCTTGTAGAGTAATATTGCTTCAAAAACTAGCTGCTAAAACTATTTGAGGCGTCTTTTACATTAGTTTTTCTCATTATACCCCTTTTTCAAATTTCCCTACTTGTTTGTATTTCTATATGATTTGCTTCCGAAACAACTTGTTATTAAATCAAAATAACAATCAAGTAGTCGTTTTCAATATTTTAAAAAACAATATTAATCACCTATGTTCTGTTATCCGAATAGTTTTCACAATTATTCTTGTGATTTCGGATGCTAAAATACATGCTACGCCTGTTTAAGTTGAAATTAAGAAAATGCAAGTTAATAGCTTGTGCTAGCATTCGAATTCATAAGAACAAATAAGAAATTAGACAATTTCATATACATATATATATTTTTTTTTTTTTTGTTCTCGATTCGTTTTTCTTTCACAAGACTGTTTCTAAGTCAGCAGAATAATAGTTTGTTTGCTCAAAAATGAAAACGAGAATATCAAAACAATTTTAAATCGTCAATTATCAAGTTTATTGAACTAGTATTTTGCATTAACGCTAGTTATAACAGGAACATCATTCGTACTAAATTTTATAAAAATTGGAAGGGCCAAGGAGAACTTTTTAGTTGGTTTTTTTTTACCCCATATTTTAACTTCATGTCGATTTTCGCGGGTTAGGAATTCATTTCCGATCTTTGGTTTCTTAGCGAAATTTTCTTAGATTTGTCCGTAGATTACCTTTCGTCCCGACCAAACACGTACATATATAATCACAGTTGTCGACTAAAGAATTTCATCTCCAAAAGCGTTCTTATATAACAACATATAGTGCCCACTCTATCGAAAAAAATGGTCTCAATTTTTAGAGGACTAAATACTACATCATTGCCTATAATTCTTCCATACATTTTTTCTGAATTTGACTATTAGTAGTTTGGCAGATATGAATGTTATCGGTAAAATTGGTCTTATATAACAACATATAGTGTCCACTGTATCCAAAACAAAAGTTGCCTAATTTTGTACTGACCTTATAGCCTACATCTTTGCCTATAATTCATCAATCCATTTTTTGTGGATCAGACTTTTAGCTTAGAAGATAAGATTTTTTCGCCGCTAGATTGGCCTTTTTCCCAGTGTGCGACATATTCTAGATGTAAATAATTTTTATTAAGGTTTATCGAAAAACTATCTAAACGTCACATTAAGAATTGTCTTAAGAAATTTAAAAACAACGGTTAAATAAAAAAAGCAAAATCCTTTTAAATAAGCTAATTCAGTTTATTGAACTCTCTTTTCTTTTAGTCGTATGCATTTCCTACAACAACACTAAGGAAGAGAAAAAATGTTGTATTGTTTTCTTTGCAAAAAAAACTACAAATACACGTATGTACATGTTTTGCTTTTATCTTTAAGCGGCCCATCCATTTTACAATATTATTGCATATGCTATTGTACATAGTATTTAGGGTTTGCACAGCGATTATAATCGTAATCGAAATAGCGATCAATTGTACCTTTTAATCGTAATCATAATCGAAGCCATTAATCCCTCGATTACGATTAAAACTTTTGCGCTTTTCCAAGCAAATAATTCATTACGAACTTTATTTTACATGCTTCACAATTTTCTCGAAATAAAAGTATATTTTAATTGAAAAATTATATTAAAACTCGAACTCAAGTCAAAATAATTATATTTCATTGAATTAAGCCCATATAATGCGACTAAAACTCATAAAGTAATTTATTTTTTCTTAATAAAAATTATGATAGTATATTTTCTTGCTTAATAGCGATTAACCGATAATCGCGATTAATCGCATATTTTTTTATCGTAATCGCGATTATGAAAATCTGCGATTATTTGCAAATCCTAATATTATTGCCGTTTTTACCTATACTATGCAATAAATGGCACAATATTTTCAACAAAAATATTGCCCAATTTTCCTGATAGTGAAAAAGTAAACATAACACTGAATAATTCTGCTACCACGTTACACAATTTTATTTATTGTACAATAATAATTAAAAATGATTTTTGCAAATATATTTTGTCACCTTCGAATATGACATACACATTGGCGATATTATTGCAGAGTACGAAAAATTGCAATATAATTGCAAGTGGGTGGGCCGCTTTAAGCTTACACGGGACTATGTTTTTTGAAACCCGTTATTTGGGATTTTTAATTTAAAAAAAACGGGATCCCGGGATGGATCGCGATTTTTATACATAAAAAAATCAAATAAATTCATTGTTAGTAGTAAAACAAACGATGTCTTAAGACAATGATGTATTAAAATCTCTTTATCGGATTTTCATGGCCCTTTCGTAGTTCAGTCGAAGTAACAAATAATGAAAAAGACAAACCATCCAATGCTGCCAATGCAACAATTACAGCCCCAATCAATACAACTTTTTGTGGCCCAAGGAAGTTTGTACTTTTTAATAACTTTGCTTGAGGTGTTTACTTTCCACCTTGTCGCCTACTACCGAATATTTAAAACATTTTATTTAAATATTTATCAGACAGAGTATACTTACAGGAATATGTAGCAAAAACCCTTTATTAGAAATTCCGGAAGTTCTTTGAAATCATTTGCATAAGTTACATTTTTAGTGCGATGACTTTCTAGCATGACTTTTTTCTTTTGAAGTCTCTACCCCGCTAAACATATTTTTAACCCTTTTGTCATTAAACTCCAAAAAAAAAATCGCTCAACAAAGTTAACGTGTAAATCCCATTATGGCTCAATTTAAAATATTGGAAGTGGTTATTATCAGGTTAGCTCATGTTATTAGGTTACATGCTATACGGTGGACATTATTTCCTTTTTTTTTCAAAGAAAAGTACTGGTTTTGCAGAGAAAATGTTTTGCATAACTGTTCTTCGACCGGGCTTAAGGGCTTTATGTTCCTGGAAATAAAGTCCAAAAAATTTCCATAGACATTATTTCCATGAACGCTATTGCATGCCACCGTTTATATATTAACATAAGAATAGTTGTACTTAATACAAAATATAATTACGCTATTTTTACTATTACCAAAATTCCGTGATTTTGGCATAACAATCCCGGATTCGGACTTAATTTCTTGGAATAGTCCCGGGGTTTTGGTATATCGGGACTGGCATCCCTAGTGCGCATGTATTAGTAGCAAATTTAAACGCATATAGCTCCAAAAATACTGTACCGATCTAGAGGAAATATATATTGCGTACATCTGTCAATATATATATCTTTAAAAAGGTGTGAGTTTTTAAAAATCGGCTATATAATGTGAGCAGAGCTAGCAAAAATGGTATCGCCTATTAATTATATAGATGAATATGTACGCGTATACGTTATATACAATTATACGGATATCTATGTAGCGTATACGTAGCGCACATATTGGGTTATTCCCTCAAATTTCCTATTTCGTGTATAAATTTATTCGATTAATTTAGGTCGAGTAAAAAATTCTACGTAACTTAAATTTTTCAAATGCAGCTTTGCACATTTCTTAATAAAAAGTGGCAAAATGTATATATTTTATGAAATTTATATTTCAATTCAATTATAAATAATATTCTTATAGAACATTTCAGCCCGCTGCATCGGACAAAAATATTCATACTGTGAAGAGTTAGAGAGTTAAAATGTTTTACAAAAGTGTTCCTCGCGGTTCTTTAAATAAAAATTTTGAACACACCTTATACATACCGAAAATATAACGATTACAATATTTCTTATGTCCATCATTCACTATAATAATGTGCAAATGTGGGGATTTTAGCTCCCTTAAAAATGAATTTCAGCTTTCAAAACGCCCATAGGCATATATTTTTTGGCCCTTCTACTACACAGAAAAAAACTATATTTCATTTCCTGTAGAGGAATTCTATAAAATACTAAATATTTTATCTAGGAACGGACCTACAAACAAATTTGTAAATATAGACAAAAATATCTCAACAATTTCAATGAAAGAAAAACGTTATTTTTAGTGAAAAAAATTTTTTAATCCTTAAACCAATTTGTCTAAATATATGTACAAATTGTAAACAAAACAATTTACCAAATCAAACAAAAAGATTTACTGGATTTTCTGAAAAATACCAAACAATATTTTTTTCTGAATTTATAAAACAATTAGTCTAAAAATACTAAGAAATATTAAACAAAATAGTTTACTTAATCAAACAAAAGTATTTACTGGATTTTTTGTAATATATCAAAAAAAATTTTTTGTCTGGGTCTTCATCATCATCCATTTATGAAATTTAATTTTGTTAAATGTGTTCACGTCTGAATGTTTATCTAAAGACTATAAAAATGAATGAGAATTAACGCAACGTCATTAACGAATAGATTCACTCAAAAATCTTCAGTAAACAAACTTGGTACAATCGCATTCCTTTTGCTAGCATTGTTGTTGTTGCTATTTGTGTGTTTGTTTTTTATGACACATTTTTTTTGTTTTTGTGTTTGCGTCCTAAATAAGAGTCAAACAAGTAATTCTGGAAATGAGATTTATTTTTAAACAAACTTTTGTTTAAAAAATATTTTTGCTGATAATTTTTCTTGTGTAGGATCAATCCTTAAGACCTTGTTGTTATTGTGAACAAATTTCGATTTCTGTTGTGCAGTGTATATCGGTAAGCCCCAAGTATCACCAATATGCGACATCCGATGTATCTCTACTTCTTACTAGCCTTATAGATGATTAAAAGTTAACAAACACAGTAAAAATTATCACCAAAAAATTTTCAAACAAAAGTTTGTCTAAAAATAAATTTAGTTTTCAGTAAATGTTCTTTATATAATCAATGAATTGTTTGCAAATACCAAAAAGAACAAGACAAACTGTGTCTTAAGAAAACAACTCCGATGACGTCATACACACAAATAACAACAAAAACAATGATAGCAAGAGAATTCGATTGTACCAAATTTGTTTACTGAAGATTTTTGAGTGAATCAATTCGTTAATGTCGTTTTTTAAGTCTTTAGATAACCAGTCAGACTTGAAAACATTTAGCAAAGTGAAATTTCATAAATGCTTAATGGATGAAGATAACTCAGACACAAATTTTGTTTGTTATATTACAAAAAATCCTGTAAATATTTTGTTTAATATTTGTTAGTATTTTTAGACTAATTCTTTATAAATTCATACAAAAACATTGTTCGATATTTTTCAGAAAATCCAGTTAATCTTTTTGTTTGATTTAGTAAATTGTTTTGTTTACAATTTGTAAATTTGTTTTAGACAAATCGTTTTATAGATTTAAACAATTTGTTCACTGAAAAAAACACGATTTTTTCAATGAAATTGTTGAGATATTTTTGTCTATATTTGCAAATTTGTTTGTAGGTCCGTTCCTAGACAAAATATTTACTATTTCATTGAATTCCTTTACAGAAAATGAAATATAGTTTTTTCTGTGAAAACGCTACATGTTTGTAAAAGCTACGAGCCCTAAACCGTTTTGAGCAGCAATTTTGATTTGCCATCGAAAATTCAGACTTATTATAATAATTTTTGTGATCGGCCAGGCCACACTATGCATGTTTCAGTGACTTTTGAAATACCTGGCTCAAATATTGTTTGCCTTTTCTCGATGTGTTGGGGAACCGACTAACCTGATAATACATCACGCTTTTTAAAGGTCAAGCCTGCTTAAAAATTTTACACCATTTTTGCAAGTTTAAAAAATATTATACAAGTTTTAAGAAGGTTTGACAAGCAGAATATCTGAGAAAATAGACAGTAATCCAGTGGTAAAAATACCCATTACGTAGTCGCTGATGTAAGCAATATTTAGTAGCAGCTACTGATGACGCTTTGGATTGTTTCCCCACTTAGATTTAACATAAGCGTGTCATAGGCTGTTTAATCGGTGCGCTCTCGCTTAAAAAGTAAGCTACGATGTCAGTACGTATCGCTACTGTGCGTTTACATAATAAGTGGAACTGTAAGCGGACTTGTGTTGAAATATAGCCCAAAAGTAGGCCATAATTTTTTGCTTTGTACATATAACGTATAAATTCTATGAAATACAACGAAATTCTCACATACACAATGTAAATGAATTACATATTAGATTACACCTACATTACAATCTAAGTACTTAGATTGCTTGCTTAGATCGTCATCCTGGCATTATTGATTATTATCTAAGTATTTCGTTTCATTTACCACTGGGAAATTATTTTGCTGGTATATCTTTTCGCGTCTCAGTTTAATGGTTTCCAAAACTCAAAGTTCTGTCAATATGTTGTTGAATAATGTGATAGCGAGGCGAGAGAGTAAAATAATATACATATTTTGTTTAAAAACAAATATACATACATGCGTAAATACATATTTATACTAAACATAGTAAATGGTTTTAATGATAATACCCTTACAATTGTACAAATACACATACATGTGAACATCTTTATAGGAATATGATAATTTTTATATCTGAATGTGAATATTTAACTTGCATGAGTACTTAACCTACGACAACCAAAATTACTTTGTGTGTAACTCAGTCATGTCAAACTCTTTTCAGTGTGAGGGCCAAATTCATCGAAAATTTTAGTCTAAATCCTCTTGCTGACCGCATTTACGTTTTTATTAAAAATTTAAATTTTGAATGGAATTTGAATATTAACAATTCGCAAAGAAAAGCAAAAAAATATATGTGGAAATACATTTAATAATAAAAATAATATAAATTAATTTTTGCTGGTTATAATGCACTGCTTGTAATTTTTAAATTCATCAAAGTCTGGAGTTAAACTTTTGCTTGATGTAATTTTTCAATGCTAAATGTTCCTCAGTTAAGCTGGAACATTTAACAGTGAATTATCTCCTTGTAATTAAATTTCGAGAAAACGAGCCTTTTATAGTGCATATTTTGCAGTTTTACTTCCGCGAGTAAACAAGTAACGCCATCTGTGGGGTTTTGTTGCAAATATTAGAGTTGCTTCACTGTTACTACGATAGATATGACTAAATATGATACTATTCTACAAAAATATGTATTTATTAAAAATATGGAGCTACACCACTTTTACAATAAACGACACATATATGTGTTACCAAACATGGATAATATGCGCATTACAAAATATCGATTTACTTTAATCCTGCGAGTGTCACTATAGTTATGACAGTAGTCAAAACTCAATATGGCGGCCAACAGAAGCCATTTTGTGAAAACGAAAAAAATAAAAAGTCGCCGAATGATATTAAAATGCGTATCATTGAATAGGTATTTGAAAATAATCTTTAGGCTTCTCTTATCATTTTTCATTTTGAATTACCATTTGGAATCTTTGACAGTTTAAAGTTAGTTAACAACCAAAAAACCCAATTGCGTAAAAAGTGAATTTTAAACAAAGAATCTAAAACCAAACTGTGTACGAAAACTAAAATGAAAATAAAAAAAAACTTAAATTGAAAAAATCAAAAAAAAACCAACTGCGTAAAAAAACTAAAAGAAAACAAGTCCAGTGTGCGGAAGATAGCACCTTAACAGTCGGGAAGCATTAAAATGTTAATCTTCAGATCTGCATGATAATGGTACCCGGATGTAAAAGTAGATATGTTCCGCACACTGGACTTGTTTTCTTTTCTTTTGGTTTTTTACGCATTTTTGCTTTTTGATTTTTTAAATTACACTTTTTATTCATATTTGTCAAAGTTAAAAAAAAAAGTCGGCTATATCGGATTTTCTGAAGAAACACCCAGGATCTTGGCAGGAATCGAACTTGCGACCTCCCGGTTAATAGTCTAGCACACTATCCACTACACTACGGGGGTATCCTTAGTTATCGATATTTGAGTAAACGAGTCTTACAACTAGAAAAATTTGGTAAATTTTCTTTACTTTTTTACTTTGATATTTTTTTTTATTAAATAATTTATTTTTTAATTTTTAATGAAAACAGTATGGAGTTGAGGAAAAATGTTGAGGGCCGCATAAAATCATGCCGAGGGCCGCGAGTCTGACATGGCTGGTGTGTGTAACTGATACAAAAAGTTCATTGAACTGAAATATTTGCTAAAATAAATAATGTAAAAAAAACAAAAACAACATGAGTCCGACAAATACTTAAAAAGAAAAGAATACAAGAATTAAGTAGCGATATTAACCGACTAGAATAGCCATTGCGATTTCAATTACCCTGGTATACAAAAAAAATTTAGATTTCCGAGCCTTTATATAAAAATATGTGGAATATATAAAGTTTAAAGTGCTAAATTCAAATCTGTTATGGACATGACTAATATGGCACCCGAAATAGGGCGGTCACGCTAATATATTTTATCGTAACTTGAGAAGAGTTTGCTCGATTTAAATAAATAAAGCACCAAAGGTCCTATTCACATATTACGTGACGCTATTTTCAAGGGACAGAACATTTACTGAAAATTTAATTTAATTTTAGACAAAGTTTTGTTTGAAAAATTTTTGGTGATAATCACAGCAAAAAATATTCGACATTTAGAAGCACTAAAAACTGTTAGAAGCAATGCATGGCTTATTTAAGAACAAATGTTTCCAAAAATGCTACCACAAATGCACTAAAGTTTGCAAAGACCACGAACAAATATACACGAATACTTATTAGCGTTTCACGATAATTTTACTATGTCAAAAATATATGCAAAGCAACATAAGTATTTAATATTTAACTACTCTCACTGACGATAATGCTTGTTGGAAGCTCTAACGTAAGCGAGACCCTTAAAATATGTTCTACGATTGTATACACGAACAGTACATACCCATACACACATGTGTATACACGAACAGTACATTTTAAAAATAAAGTAAATAATCTTAAAATAATGTATTTATAAGAGTAAGTTCATGTTAACTTCATGCTGCCGATTTGCAACAGTGTTTTTGGTTTTGTGGTTGGTGCGTTGGATTTCAAATCTGAAGATGCTTAGTTCGATACAAGTTGAAATTAAAATGAACAGTGAGCAAAAATACAAAATTGATAACTAAAGATAAAGATAAGACGTTAATAAAACTATCGGCCCCGCCAACCCACATGGAACCATTTTTTCCATTTATTTTAAGTTTTAGTGCTGAAAATTTTGATGATTTTCAGCACTAATTTCAGCAGAATTTTATGGAAACAGAAACTATTGCTTCCAAGCGGTTCATCGCGAACAAAAATCATGCATTATAAAAGCGAAATTGCAACTGATTCCATTTTGTAGTCTCCCTTATAAAAATGCTTCCAGCAAGCAATAATTTTTGCTGGGATTTTTTCTGTGTATCTAGTCCGTAACAAATATTTAACCCCCTGGAGCATTACGTAAATTGCGAACGGCCCCAAAAGATGCGGAATAATATTACCTTTAAGTCATTTATAATTCGGAGTTATTCAGAAATTATCGGCGAAAAAATTTCTTTCATGCTTAATTACATATTTCTCTCGTTTTCAAAAGCTCGTAAAAAAATTAAAAGGGCAAAAATTTTTAGTTTTTTCATTTATCAGAAAGCTAGTTATATTAGGAATAAACTAAGCCGTATATGTCGATTTTATGCTCAATTAAGTGAAGGAACTTAATAGATAAAAATCATAATTTTCTTACAACAGAAAATTTTTAATTGTGTGTGTGTGCATGTGTGTTGTATCGATTTTAATGAGTTATGACTTATTTTATTCCTAATATACTAAGCTTTCTGATAAATTACAAAAAATGTAATTAACTAATTTTTTTATGAGTTTTTGAAAACGAAAAAAGCTTCGTTTTGCATGAAAATAACTCTGAAACAGTTAGAAATTAAAAAAAAATAATATAAAATTATTTGCAAATTATTCGACCTTTATATATAAATAATACGTTGCCTAATTGCTTTAAGCTCGAGGTCTAATTCTTCTATCCTATTAAAAAAAAATAAATATAAGTGACTTAACCCTTTCGAGACTACTAGGATAATACGTCCCAACAATTTTCAAACTTTCGTATTTTCTTTATTTTCAAAATAATTTCTTATCTTAATAGCCCCAAAAACATGTTTAAGTGTTAATAATGAAATGTAAATAAAAACATAAAGGTACATGTGAGCATATTCATTCTAGTCGACAATGAATATCACAAAATCGTTGAAGTTTGGATCGATATTTTGCTGAAAGGTTGTAACGTTGAAATAACAAAGCTATTTTCACGTTCATAATTTGTAGTTATAAGTGTAATACTAACAAAATAATAATAATAAAATAGCAGGAATAATATAGGAAGATAATAATATGGTATAATAATAAAATAATATAATCCAATAAAATAATAATACAATATAAATCTAAGAACTGCAGGGTAGTATGAATTATAAGAACTGCAGGGTATCTAGTTTTAACCTTTTCCGTAAATAACTCTCGTTTAGTTCATAAAATGTTTAGCATAAGTAGATTAGGTTGGCACACAATCTGGAGCGATTCGTATGAATCGCGTGTATACGACAAGAATTTGCTCTCTGATTCTGAACAAGAATCGACTGGGATTTCCATAGTGGAAAAGGCAGTCACCAATTTTTGGCACTCCTCTTTGGCCTCGGCTAAAGAGGAGCTATAAATTATACACAGCGGCTTCGGCTGACTGTTCTCACAGCGACTTCGGTTGACTGTTCTCACAGCGACTTTGGTTGACTGTTCTCACAGCGGCTTCGGCTGACTGTTCTCACAGCGGCTTCGGCTGACTGTTCTCACAGCGGCTTCGGCTGACTGTTCTCACAGCGGACTTCGGTCTGACTGTTCTCACAGCGGCTTCGGCTGACTGTTCTCACAGCGGCTTCGGCAGACTGTTCTCACAGCGGACTTCGGTCTGACTGTTCTCACAGCGACTTCGGTTGACTGTTCTCACAGCGGACTTCGGTCTGACTGTTCTCACAGCGACTTCGGTTGACTGTTCCCACAGCGGCTTCGGCTGACTGTTCTCACAGCGGACCTCGGTCTGACTGTTCTCACAGCGACTTCGGTTGTCTGTTCTCACAGCGGCTTCGGCTGACTGTTCTCTAGGCTAAGCACCGATTGTAATATTGTAGGCATTAGTTTAGGAATGATTGTACGTATGTAACTTGAACCTGTTATTTGTCGCACTTGAAATCGTCGAACCAGCGATCATCGAACCGGGTGTCTCCGAACCTGCTATCCGTGAACCTGATATCTCCGAACCTGTTATCCCCGAACCTGCTATCTCCGAACCTGTTATCACCGAACCCGTACACCTGCGATCCTGTAAAGCTGCCAACCTGTAAACTCCGGTATTGAGGTGCGTGCGAACCCGAATACTATTAGCTGATTTACTATTCTACGAACGAGCCGCTGGAAAATATACGACACGAACCCACCATATACGAGCCTAAAGCCCCGAAGCTGAACCTATTGCTTACTAGCCTATCGCCTCAAGCTGTAGGAACCGTGCCTGCCATAAACCGAATTTATCTGACGCCCGATTATGTTTAAGTTATCATAGCTATCTTCGTATTAAATTAAAGAACTAGATATAGAAGAAAAGAATATTCAATAAAAAGATTATTTTATTTTGCCCCCAGAAAGGGAAAATCAAAGGTCTTATTACTTAAGGTTTGTGGATCCGTAAGTAGACCCTGGACGCGACTAATTACCTCAGCCGACGACAAAATCCACGTTACAAGGTTCTGTAAAAGCAGCGTTATTGAGTAAAAGTGTGTTGATTTTTATAAAAGAATGTTCGATTTATTAAATGAAATTGGTTGGTGGTGTTTTGTGATAATAAAAGGTCAGTTATAGCAGATTTGATAAAATTGGGATATATAGTACCAATACGTCTTCTATGTGGGATTAATTGTCCCAATACACATTTTAGATGCCAAAAAGAAAGAGTCAGAGTCAGGACTCTGGAAGTGAATATTCGACTGAGACTTCCGATGAGACGAAATTTGCTTCAGAAATTGATGATAATATAAATGTGCCCAGTGATATCGATGATAATCTAAA
The DNA here is from genome assembly GCA_956483635.1 of Panzeria rudis. Taxonomy (NCBI): domain Eukaryota; kingdom Metazoa; phylum Arthropoda; class Insecta; order Diptera; family Tachinidae; genus Panzeria; species Panzeria rudis. The sequence continues at coordinate 133,478,831 of OY101447.1, read as the reverse complement.
TGTGCCCAGTGATATCGACGGAAAAAATTACGAGTCACAGTCAGTTGTCCATTGGGTAAATGTTACCCCCGAAGGCTGCCAGAGCTTTCAGCCCAAGTACGAATTCCCGACTGAACGAGACAGCGAAATCCTTCTTGATCTTACTGACAACTGCAATGAGTATAAAGTGTTTTCAAAGATATTTCCCTATAGTTTATGCATTCGAATTGCTGAATGCACTAATCAGCGTTTGATAGCTTTAAATTTAACTGGTCCTAATGAGATCCTTGTATTTCTGGGCATTTTATTGATTATGCATTATAATAAGTTGCCGCCTCCGAAGGACTATGAAAGCTATATTTCAATGACTGCGAAAAGCCAACAGACGTTTGCAAAGACTATTACATCTCTGATGTTGTTCGCTGTCTAAAATACACATTTGCAGTTGCTCGTAGTGAGAGTTCTTTGCAATCTATTAATGAGTGGATGGCCAAATTCAAGGGCGGATCAAACATGAAGCAATATATGTCCATGAAATCAGTAAAACGTGGAATAAAAATTTGGATGCGATGTGACTCAAAGACTGGATACACTTACGACTTCAATGTTTATACTGGAAAAGAAGAAACTGCTGCACAATCCAAGGTCGCCACTCTTAGAGAAAAAGTAGTATCAAAATTGGTATCTTTTATTCGTAAGAAAGATGTATGTTTGGCCTTTGACCGCTTCTTTATTTCAATAAATTTATTGGAAACAATCGCATATCGCGCACTTGGAACATGTATACAAAATCGAAAAAATACACCTAAATTTATCGGAAAGCTGAACAGAGGAGAAAGCAATAACTCTGGAGGTATTTTGGCAGCTCGATGGATGGATTCAAAAGAAGTCATTTTAGCTTCTAATTATCATGCGCCATCGCTTGTAGACATTGATAGGAAGCAGAAAGACGGCTCGAAGAAGAAAATCAAATGTCCTGAAAGTATCAGAGACTATAATAGAATTATGGGAGGACTCGATTTAGCCGACCAGAAGACGACCATTTATGAGTTTAAACGCAAGTCCCAAAAATGGTGGAAGAAAGTATTCTTCAAACTTCTGATGGCTAATGTGGTAAATTCGTGGATTGTGTACACCGAACGTAAGAAACAAAAAGTATCATACCTTCAGCAAGAGGGACCAGAAACCTCTTGCTACAGGTATGATTTTCGAACGAAATACAAGACGAGCGACAATGCCACGTCGCCAACGGGGAAGAACTCCAAAACGTCCCAAAACTGATAGCCTGACTATTGGAGATCACTTGCCAGTAGAGCAAGAAAAGCGTTTGCTGTACTTCACTTGGTATCGAAAAGCGCACAAAGATAATATGCTCGAGCTGCAACAACGCTTTTGTGCTAAAAGTGTTTTGGTCCCTTCCACAAATTAAAACCCTAATTACATTAGCACAATGTTATTAAATAATAAATAAGACAAATAGACGTGAATTTTCTTTGAAATCTACTAAAGTTCTGTTATTTTAAAATGTTCATGTTATTTTAATTAGGGATGTAACGATACACCGTTTTGCCGATCCGATACCGATACTTAAAAATAAATATCGCCGATACCGGTACGAATATTGAAATAGAGTTCAAGTATAGATTAACAAAACTCAAGTGCAATTTTTTTATTATACAAAATTACAGCGTAAGAGATTATTAATATTTAAAATTGATATTAACCCAGTATAAAAAATTGCGAGTATTTTTTAAGGAGCTACATTTTCTTTGCTTCAGTATACATTCGATTTGGTGATCAATTTCGTTTTATGGACCTCCTAAGTTTTGGAAAATCAGCGGGCCCTCAAAAAAAGGTGTCATCAACTTTTGGCCAACAGAAAATTCAAACTTGGTGATACCGCTTAACTATATATGGGAATAATGTAGCTAAGAGTTCGCTAAGCAGATTTTATTACCATTTTATGCCAAAACATTATTTTTTCGTGCATTGTTTTTTTGAAAAATTAAGGAAAAAATTTTTTTTTTCACTTTTTCCAGAATAACTAACAATATTTGGCAAAGTTGTAGCTACGGTAAAGCTGAACAATTTTTGCAAACATATCAATACAATCTGAATGTATCTGGGCACCCTAAAAATCCCAGAAAAACTAATTTCTACCTTAAAAGTTTTCGTTTTTTTACGAGTTAGGCTATATGTATTTTTATTGCATTTTTTTGCTTTCTTTGTTATTGTTCCACTTCTTATGTTGCTGATTTTAGTATTTACTATTTTTTATTGTTTGTTGTTGTTTTGCCAAATAATGGTAATGAAAAATTTGGAGTTCCTATAAATTAACTGAAAAAAGTGAATAAAATAATTGTTTAAAATTTTTTTTCAAAAAAGTACAGGAACATATTATTTTTCTGGGCACAAAATGTTGGTGAATCACAACAGAGAAGTATGCACTTGAATATACTATTTTCAAAAATAAATATTTTTTTAGCATAAAAAATTAGTGAAAAACTACAATTTTTAAGGTAAAAAGTGGTCTGTGTGAGCTATTAGAGTGCCTAGATACGTGCAGATTGTATTGATATGTTTACAAAAGTTGTTCAGCTCTACCGTAACTATAAGTTTGCCAAATATTGTTTGTTAAAAATTACAAGTCCCTGTAAGTTATTCTGAAAAAAGTGAAAAAAAAACAATTTTTTCCTTAATTTTGTAAACAAAAAGTTCACGAAAAAAATTTTTTGGCATGAAATGTTAAAAAAATCTGTTAAACAGACTCTTAGCTACATTATTGCCATATATAGTTAGGCGGTATTATAAAGTTTGAATTAGCTGTTAGCCAAATACTGATAACACCGTTTTTTGAGGCCCCACTGATTTTCAGAAACTTTGGAGGTCCATAAAAAAAATTTGTCACCAAATTCGCCAAACTGAGTAAAGGGTTTTACTACCCCATTGTCGGACAATCGAACCTGTGCTGTCTAGTTCTTGTTTTTCCAAAAGTCTTTATTTGTCGCATAGTGTAATTAGTAGAAAATCAAGAAAAAATTTTAATTCCTTTATAATTTTAAAAAATACTCGCATAAAAAAAATTGTGAAAATGGGTAATTTTTTATCCTTTTTTTTGAGGAAAAATCATTATAGAACACCGAAAAAGAAATTTGTCCGAGCTTCGCTTCCAATTCGGTGATTGGTAATCGAAAAACAGAACTTCTTGCAATGGCAAGGATATTTGAAACTAATTAGAAATTATCCAAATTTGCAATACTTCCGGATCGCGAATTCTACGTTTTCATGACTTCTTTGGAGTGTCTTTTTTTGCTGGAATAAGATTTAAAAAACAACGAATTGAATTTGAATTCATGGTAAAATTAACAAAAAAAAATTTTTTTTTACAAAATAATAGTATAAAGTATTATTAATTTTTAAAATTGATATTAATAAGATTTAAAGAAATAACGAAATGAGTTAAGTTCATGGTAAAATTAACCAAAAATAAATAATTTGTCAGAAAAAAACTCTGAAAAAATTTTTAAAAGTATCGTCGTATCGACAGTAAAATATCGCCGATACCGATGTATCGGAAAATCTGAAATATCGCCGATATATCGGTATCGGTATCAGTATTCGTTACGTCCCTAATTTTAATATTTTTATTCTAAATTGAAGATTTTACAAATAGTTTTATTATAATAGAGGGACTTAAAAGCAAAGGGGTACAAGTGGAAAAAAGAAAATTCTGAGTAATTAATCTTTAAAGCTTTTTGTTTCTATGCCATTTTCATACATGCATGGAAAGGTCTGAATTTTTGTAGAGTAATAGATATTGGTATTAAGTGTTGATTCCTTCACATAACTCAATCTTTTTAGTTTTGGCACTTGTACCCCTTTGCTTTTCACCACCTCAATTGTAATAACTTCTGCATTTGATTCAGCCAACTAATCTGAAATTTAAATTGTTTTAGCTAGAACCTGTGTATGAGTCATAGTTAAATTTGTAAAGTCGATTTTGGCAAAAATTAAGTATTTTATTCTTAAAATTAGAATGCCAGTTTTTTCTACTTTGAAACGAAGGTTAAACTTATAAATATTTTCAAGTCTTAAATATAAAAAAAAATATTTGGGTAATTCTACGGCAGAGCAAACAATCAAACGATACTGCATCATGTAGGGGGTCTTACAATTAAGTATCTGTACATTATTCTTTGCACTTTTTGTGCAAACAAAATGTGTTTAAAAAATAGAGTTTTTTTGTATAATTTATTTGTTGGTTTTTTTTGTGTATGTGCGTAAGTAAGCAAAGCGTTTTTGTCAAAAACTCATTTGGAATTTTAATTTGAAACTCAAACCACCGTATACTGCTTTTTGTTTTTTCTATTATTTCAGCTTTTTTTTCTTTAACTTTCTTTACTGCAAAAAAAAATGCCCAAGTTGAAAAGGCCAGTCAACTTTGCATAATTTTGTGCAGAAGATTAGCGCAATGAAATTTTTCATTTAATTTATGCCATTAAAATAACATCAATTTATTTAAAATATTTATTCTTATAATCGCAAAAAGTAAGTAGCCAATAAATTTCAATTAAAAAAATTAATGCGGAATTCATAGAGCTTTAATTAATAACTAAATATAATATATTTTTATTATTTGATTAAAACCATATACATTAGGGTAGAGCGTAGATGTATAAAACGAAAAACTGATCTAATCGATTTTAAATATGTACCTCCAGAAAAATACACATTGCTTAATCATACTTTACAGTACAAAAAAATAGCAAGCTCCTAACGACTGATACTAGTAGAGGGAACCAAAAAATATATACGAGTTTAGAAGAATAGGAAAAAAATTAGATGGTTGCTATCAAAAATTAGTCGCATCTATTCCCAAGAGACTAAAAATAGTTATGAAAAACAAGAGACTTAAGTTGTAAACAGTTTTGGTACTTGTACACTGAGATATTTTTTCTTAAAATTGTTTAAGTTATTTTTTTTTTAAATATGTATAAACATTATTAAATCAAAAATATGATTTCAGCTTGACAAAACATTTTTGAGCTTGTAACTTAACAACACCTAAAATATCTTGACAATCAAGCTGATTCAAGCCCGTCTGGCAAGCCTAGTTTAATGGTTAATTTCGTACCCAGCAAAGACGTTTGTCATTTTTGTAATCGGTAGTACTTTATTAATGGCTTACAAAGTAATGAGTGGTACTTATTTATTTTATTACTATGATTCAAATTATAACTGCTACTTATTTTTTAATTAAATTAGTACGTACTTTGCTCAACATGTGTTTTTATATGAAAATTAATTTTTGTCGCTTAAACTTATAAGTCAATAACAGCTGAGTCGGTAAAGCTCTTGTCTTCATATCTGAACGAGAACAGGTTCGTATCCCAGCTGGGTCAAAAAAATAAATAAATAAAAAACTAAAATAAAATAGAGAAACTATAAATAAAACATAAAGTATATAAATATTTTTTATTTTAATTTGTTTATTTGACTACTTATTTTTTAGCTTCAAGTAAGCCAAATAATAACAAGTTAATTGCTGTGACAATGTATATACATTTGTAAGGGGTGCCCCTTATTGTTTGGACTTCTCCAACAAAAATAAGTAGTTATCGAGTCAACTTGTAAGTAGTTACGATTTTTATCCTCATATACTTTTTTGCCTATCAGTAAGCTGGGTACCTACACACACAAAATAGATGTAGGTAAATCTAACCAAATTTATGGAAGGTACTTGGCCTATGTTAGTTGCTTTAATACTAGTTAAATTAGTGTACTTCAACACTAGTAGGGCCGAAAGTTACGATACCCTATAACCAGGGCCGTGACAAAATTGTCTAACTTTATATATTGCAACTTTTATTACTATATGCTATAAAAGTTATGATTAAAATTATATTTGTGGGCTTTTGTCATAAATACTTAAGTCGCCTTAAGAAAATTTCGAATTTTTATTAACATTATACAGATTTGTAGGGCGCTTCTTTTGGTCTAATTGCACTGTTTCTACAATAGACAGGAAAGATTGAACTTCATTATGATGTATTAGGACCAATCAATTCCGACAAAATATTTTCCAAATTTACAAAGTTGTTTATTGAAAAAAAATTTTAATATTTCCTATCAAAAAAGGTTTAAATTCATACAAATTTTCTATTAAAATAAGACCTAAAATTAAAGTGGTTTTTTTTGTTGCTTTTTAGTGTAAATAAGAGAAACATTTATTGAAACTGATAAACTATTTATAGAATTTAAAAAAAAACTTCAAACAAATACTTGTCTAAAAATAAAATTTGAGAAATTTTTTATTAAATATTCTATTCATAAATATTTTAATGTTTTAAAATTTATAGCTCACCCCGATTTTTCTCAGTATCAACTTCATTTTGAGTTGACTGTACTTTAATATTAAATCAACATGAAATATAGTTATTTCAAAAGGAAAATGTTCTTTGAAGTTTATTGTAAAATCGTGTTGAATTAACATGAAATACTCATGAAGCAAAATAACTACCGAAAAATGTTAAATCAACTTTTTTTCGACGATTTTAATATGAAGTTTTTCTGTGTGTATACACAGAAAAAAAATAAGTTTCAGTTTTGATAACAAAAATCCCGGTATTCAATATTTTTTTTTAATTTCCTGTGATAACACAACTATTTCAAAAGAAAAAAATATAGAAACTAAAAAAAAATTTACATAGCTGAGATACGAACCCGGTCTTCTCGGACGCAAAGCTTGCATCCCAGTTATTTTTTATGAGATAAAACTTGTTTTAATGGGAAAGAAATACATACAACGGAATATTGTATGAAACTCATATTTTTTCAATAACATGGTTTTATTGAACATAATTCTTGTCTATTTTTTTCTGTGTGGCTAAAAACAACATTATTTATTAAAAAAAACTGTGTCCAATTGGCAATTTATTGTATCACGCTTATTTGGCAATTTTTGCCAACTTTTTGATCATGTTTTATCCACTTCTTTTTCCTAATTTAAACGTTTTTGATCATGGAGCTCTGAAAACACTATTGCGTGTGCTACCTATCTGTAATAGTTAGTCATTTATACTCATTTCAAAATTCTTAGAAACCTTCGTCTTGTCCAATATTTCAAAGATATCAGAATCAACTACCAACCGATTTTTACAACATTCACGCAATATATTAAAGATAAAACTAGAATAGACAATAATATTTTCCTAACAATAAAATAAACTCGCACAATAGTTCATTTGCCTCAATTAAAACAATCACCCCTCTTCTACACATTCAAATGAATACTCAAGTAATAAAATCACTATTAATTTCCAACTGAAATAAAGTGAAAAAAAATTAAAACAAATTAAAATTTTAATTCGAAAATAATTCACACTTTCAAAGTTGATGGTGCCCTTATGAAACACTTCTATGAGTTTCTACTCCCAAAAATACAAGAATGCAATGAAACTAAATTACAGACAATTATCTAAAAACCATAAAACTCAACAATTTGAATTGTTTTTGAAAATGTTTTGTGTGAATAATAGTATAATTTTCTTATTGTTGTTTAAATAAACCAGATCAAGTCCTGTTGTCTATGAAAGATATAGAGACGCATAGACAGGCTGGCAGACAGACAGAAGGAAGGACAGACAGACAGACAGATAAATAGGCAAACAATGTATTTTGGCAAAAGTACTTAAAACTATTTGTGGTGGCAAATGATGAAATGCATGTAAGACTCACATTAAATTCTCGGTAAAATAGTATTAAAGCATTTAACAACTACGAGTATCTACAACTTTTGATAGCAGTAACATACAGTGGTAACGAATTGGGAAAATTTATATTAGTAAATACCATCACGACTCAAATCGTCACATCCGTGATTGCATCGACAATCGTACGAAACTAAATTACGTGATACGTCATTCATATAGGCTGAATGGGATCCGAAAAAGGTGTTTTTACGTGACGAGTTGTACATTCACGGATGTGACGATTCGACCCCTGTATTCAACAGTTTCCCCACCTCGTTTCTATTGAGTTTCTAACAGAAATTTTACAACACTGCATATTTCATTTGAGTGTTCTTCTCCCAAAAGCTAAAGCTGGATCCGCGACTGATATGTTGGAATAATAAAAATTCTCTTATTTTTTTCTCGTAAATGAAACACATGAAATACAAGTAAACACTGATGAGGGTGTGTGCCATTCTTCGAAAACAGCATTCTTTGTCTAACATTCAATTTGGAATTCATTGTCTTGTCCTTGCTCCTTGGAGCTTGTCTCATGACCTATTAATTCTGAATAAAATTACGATTCTTATAAAAATTGCTTTATAGTTCGAAATGACACTCACATTAAACAATTTTTGTGCAATTCTTCCACAAATAAATAAAAATATTTTGATAGTTTTACTATTTTCAATATCTCTGCTGGCATGAATATAATTTTCTCAAAACTTAAGACTTCCCCTACGACTTATATTTAAAAGTTTAAAAGCTACATATTTATTACATACTTTATTTTTGCAATCATGCCCACTGTGCAACAAGTGGAAAACAATTATTTAAATTCAGCAAAATATTTTAGCAACAGGCTTCAATGTTGTGCTTCTCTACTACGTAAATAACACTTCAATCAGAGATGAGCTCACTCACGTGACTGGTGTGAATCACGTATGATCAATATTGAAAATGTGATTTGAAATTGTTAATAAGTTATTAGTAAGATCTGAAGGAATATTGGAAAGTTCTGTGGCTTTTAATATCAGAAAATCCATCGTATGCTTTTGTCATGACTAAGGGTACGTTTACACTTCGCAAATATTTGCTCAAAAAAATGTAACCACTACTTTTGCTAAGGGTTAGTGTGACTTAACTTGATTTTTATATCACAAAATAAAGTTGATTATGCTGCAAAAAGTAATTTTTATATTATATTTAATAAATATAAATATATAAAAAAATATTGGAATTAAAGGAAATATAATTTTAGCTTGTCTCCTGGTCACGTTTTGTTCGGCAAATATTTGCCAAGTGTCACCGTACCTTAAGTTAAGATTATGATGAGCACAACCGAATAAAATATTACGAATTGGATTTTAGTACCAATTGTTAGTATTTGCAAACAAAAAATTGTCTCTCTAAATGTACTTTACTTTTTATCGGTTGTTGCAACTAAGTAGTGGTTAATTTTATTATCATTGATACATCTAACCGATTAAACGGCTCGCATTAGCAAATATTTATTATTGTAAAATAACTTATTTTTCAATAAGAATTCTATGATAGTGGGTGCAACTCAGTTGTCGCAACGAATCTGTTTTCCCTGTGTGGTCTATATCTGATTACATATCCGATCGGATTTGCTATCATCGTTTTATTAATACCCTAGAGGGAAAAGAACATGTTACAAGACAGGTCACGTAAATGGTTCCCAAGGACTAGCAACCGGTTCGAGTTCAGGAACTTTATATGAAAGGGACCGTTAACTTTTACACGGCGTTGTTATTGGAGGGTGTCAATTAACATAATTAAGATACTCAGTGATAGATTCTAGACCCAAACTTAAGCTCCTTTTCGTGTGATAGGTTCATTAATACTAGTTAAGCTACTGTACTTTAAATATATATTTTTTAACAATTAAGTTATTATGAAATACAACTCTAATAAGAGTGACAGTATGAATTAATTAAAAGTAGATGATATTCAGCTCTTGACTGCAAACCACCGACTTTGGTCGAGTGGTCTAAGCGGTAAAGAACTCCGATGAGATTACCGCGAGCTATCGAAACGTCAGTTCAACCCTCTGTGCAGTCAAAATTGTCTTTGTCTACATGCTTCACATTTATCTCTAAATAATAATATAATTTAATTGAAAAATTAAATTAAAACCGAACTCAAGCCAAAATTATTAAAATTTTTTTTGTATATTTTTAATTTGAAAAAAATCTGCTTGTAAAATGAATATATTTTGATAAAATTTTTGTTCTAGTTTTGTGATATATTTGATATAATTATTTTCACCGGTCACAGCTCTGGAACATTTCGTGGCGTTCCCATTTTCTCCAGTCATACACGCAAAGTAAAAACATGGTTGAAGCAACCTAGGTTATGGTAACATACTATGATTGAATTATATGGTTGGAGTCAAATCATACTATTATGAAAATAAAGCTGTTCTAAATATAATGTTGTTGTCATATATAACACTAATATGATTCATACAACCTAATGTTTAACTGAATGTAAATATACCATGATTTAAATTAATCATATTATATTTGTATATAAAAATAGTATGGTTCTAAATAACCATACAAAGGTTGTTTTCTTAATCATATTTTGATTAAAAATTGACGTAGCAAAAAACACATGTATACATTTTGTAAATTAAATACAAAATAAAACTGTTTTGAAGCTGAAATAAAAAGTGTTATCTATTTTCACATATTTGTTGACACATGTTCTGAAAATCATTTCGTTTTGAAATCGGCAACTTTCAGAAAAGAGTTCAACCAAAACGCTCACTTATTGCAGCTTGTCCGTTAATTTTTATGTCTCAGATATTTCAGATAATTTATCCAAACTAAGCTACGAATGCACTAAATTTTCCGATTAAAAGAACACTATTTTTCGTTTTTGAAATTTTGCAATTTCATAAAGAAATGCTTTTCAGAACATGACCAGATATTATTTACTAGGTTTTATTCGTTTTTGATATTTTTATTTTTTTCGTATTTTTTATTTTTTTAAGTGACACAAAAAAAACAAACCATCAGCTCTCAAGTAAAACAAAAAACTAATAAAAAATCATTAAACTAAAGGATAGAACAAAAAATTTTTTGGAAGCAAAGAGCCATGTCTCTTTTGTAACCATAATTTATTGTTATAGAACCATACTGCTATTGAATTCTTAAATATACCATGATTGTAGCTAGAATTTTTTCAACAATAAATTCAACCATGTTGCAATCATATGAATGCTAATAATGTCATGATTAAATGTAAAAATAAGTTTAATGTCGTAAACTAATTAAGGTTCACAATTATCTAAAACAATAATAGCTTATTTGCCACAACCATAAGCTACATCGGGAGAACTAACATTGTTGATGCAACCATGCCACAACCATATCTTTTTGTTTGCGTATAGGATAAGCACATTCAAGACAATTGGTACAACATTTCCCGCAGGGGCATGGAGGGAAAAGAACCTGTCACGTGACTGGTTCCAAACGACCAGCAACCGGTTCGAGTTCCGGAACTTTATATGAAAGGGACCGGTAACTTTTACATGGCGTTGTCATTGGAGGGGGTCAATTAACATAATTAAGATACTCAGTGATAGATTCTAGACCCAAACTTAAGCTCCTTTTCGTGTGATGGGATCTTTAATACTAGTTAAATTACTGTACTTTGAACATATATTTTTAATTTGAAAAAAATCTGAATGTATTTTGCTAAAATTTTTGTTTTAGTTTTGTGATATGTCGTGATATAATTCTTTTCACTGGTCACAACTGTGAAACGCTTCGTGACATTCCCATTTTCACCAGTCCAGTACGTTCAAGACAATTGGTACAACATTTCCCGCAGGGCTGTTTTAAGTGAGTTTTTGCTCCTCTTTCAAGAAAGGCACAAAAATGCCCATACCGCTTAAATGTTGCACAAAAATGTTTGCAGTAATGCTTTTCATAAAAATGCGGAGCACACTTTATACATAAAAAGAAAGCATTACAAGATTTCCTAAGCCTATTTACTATAACATTGCGCAAAAGGGAGAAGTTTTAACTTCCCCTAAAATGAGTCCCGCGAGTAAACTTTCAAAACGCCGAAACATATATATATATTTTTTTGTAGTCTCTACCAGGATCAGTTGTTGGCACATTGTTACTTTTTGTGTTGTACATTGAAATTATTTTAGTTAATATCTGTTTTATTAACTGATTTAACTGACATAATCGTAACATATTTGTTTTTTACACTTATTTAAGCGTGGAGTAAAGAGCGGCAAAAAAAAGTTGTGATAAGCTCGTAAAAATGCTTAGAGTGAAAAGTTACTCACGATCCTATCTCCAATTTCCATATCATTTTATAAAGGTATGCATTCAATTATTTGAAAAATTAGAACAACTCTGAACAACAACATCAACAATTGTTAACAAATTAATTAAGATCGTATAAAAAACTTAGTTATAATAAAAGACTTGCAAAGATTTTACTCTTTTAAGTTACTGGTTCACATAAATTTAGCATGTAAGAATATATTTTGGCAACATCGACTACAACAAGTAGTTGTGGTAACTTACTCATATAAATGATGATGATGATGATGATGTTGAAGATGATAATGAGGATGTTGAAGTGACTTCTGTTGTCGTTAGAGTTTTAACTTTTTCCCCATAATGCTGTTGCATAAATTTAGTTTTTGGCAACTTAAGCAACCAAAAAGTTGACTGCATTTATGTATGATGCCTGTAAGGTTACACTGTTAAAATAGATGATGTGCTTTTGTGTATTCGAGCTGCAGCCAAGTACACACACACCCTAAATACTATCGTGCGCTTATAGTTTAAGTTTGGATATGATCTTAGGTCCTTATACTCGTATGCATGAATATATGTATGTAAATGTATCTGTCGGTCTGTCTATTTGCTCTAAAGTTTGTGTGTAGTATTCTGTAAAAGTGATTCCTCTAAATTGTTTTGGCAATTTGTTAAGTACCAAAAGCGTATTGTACAGAACTTTGTAAAGTTAGTCATATGAAATAGTTACGAGATACATCATTCTCATAGGTACAATCTATGTATACACGAGTGTTTGTTTTAATGTGCTCAAATGCATGTGCATGATTTCATTTAACAACAAGCAACAAGTGATTGTTTAACACTTACAAAGGAATTAAAGGATATTCATGAATAAATTAAATTTATAATAGTTTTATAAGTCTAAATAGAAACTATTTAACAAATTTATTTTGGAATTTTTTGAATAGATGTTGTTCATTCATATTACCTGGATTAGTAACACTATGCAGCATATTGGAAAAAATTTAAATAGGTATAAATTTTACCGTATGACGAAAGACTATTTTACTAAATAAGGCTTAATAAATTCATTTTCACAATTATTTTCTTATTAAGAAAGGATTTTGTTTACAAGATATATATAAACATACCAATTTTTCATACAAGATCAAGATCGATCAGATGACTAATTCTGCATTATTAAGCGAAAAGTCGCAAGCTTTAATTTAAAGTTCCCCTAATTTAACACATTGTTATAGTGAATCGTTATATATAAATTTTATAATCCTTACTTTTTAGCTAAAGGAGTGTTCAGCACTTTTGTGTAAAACATCGCACAGAAAAAACTAAATTTCATTTTCTGTAAAGGAATTCAATGAAATAATAAATATTTTGTCTAGGAACGGACCTACAAACAAATTTGTAGATATAGACAAAAATATCTCAACAATTTCATTGAAAAAAACGTGTTTTTTTCAGTGAACAAATTATTTAAATCTATAAAACAATTTGTCTAAAAATATTTACAAATTGTAAACAAAACAATTTACTAGAGCAAACAAAAAGAATTACTGGATTTTCTGAAAAATATCAAACAATATTTTTGGCTGAATTTATAAAACAATTAGTATAAAAACACTAACAAATATTAAACAAAATAGTTTACTTAATCAAACAAAAATATTTACTGAATTTTTTGTAATCTATCAAACAATTTTTCTCTAGTTCATCATCCTCATCATCCATTAAACATTTATAAAATTTCACTTTGTTAAATGTGTTCAAGTCTGAATCTTTATCTAAAGAATCTAAAAAAATTAATGAGAACTAATGCAACGACAGTAACGAATTGATTCACTCAAAAATCTTCAGTAAACAAACTTGCTACAATCCCATTTATTTTGCTATCATTGTTGTTGTAGTTATTTGTCTGTATGTCGTCATCGGGGTGGTTTTTTATGACACAGTTGTTCTTGTTTTTTCTGTTTGCGTCATAAACAAACAATTCAGTGATCATATAAAGAACATTTACTGAAAATGAAATTTATTTTTAGACAAACTTTTGTTTGAAAATTGTTTGGTGATAATTTTTTTGTGCACGAGGAACATTTTTGGGAAAAACTTTAACACTTTAACTCTTTGTTTTATAGGCATTTTTGTCAATTTCATGAAAAAGGGTCAAAAAACTTCCCTTAAACAAAAATAAAGTGAACTTAAATATCTTACAAAAAATATTTGTCAATAACAGGGCTCGGATTTTCATGCAAATGCATGTTTTTTGTGGTGATAGATAAACAGGTATTGGGTAATTATCTATGCGAATCATCAAATTTTAAGTAGTTTGGCATTGATTTATAGTTGGATATTTTTGCATATTTTGGTGGTAAGTTCATATTTTTGCATATTTTGGTAATAAATGCATATTTTTGAAAAAAAAATTTTATTGCATATTTCCCAATTTTTGAAAATAAAATATTAATAGGCCGATTACGGATAGCAACCGAGCCTCAGCTATGTTGCCAGTTCCTGAAAATGATACTACTGCTGGCAACTGGCAACTGAAAGCTGTCAATTTCAGCTGCTATTTAGTGCCTTTCTGGCAGTTATTAATTTTCAGTTGGCGACTGGCAACGCAACTAAAGTTCGGATAAATTGTATAATAGACCCAATTATGTTTCTTTATGTTGTTTTTTCCAATAATAATAAAACATTAAAAATAATATTTTCATATTATTATAGTTTTGGTACTTTTTACGTGGTACGTTTTTACGTAAAATCAATTTTAGTTGCATGGTCATTAAATTCTATGTCCTATAACACTCCAAGGATGCCAAAGGTCAAAATTCAACTTGAGCGCCAGATAAGTCAAAACTTAATATTTGTTTAAGAGTTTAGTTCGTACTTATTTGCAATTACTGCTAAAATGCCACACAAAACCGGACTTCATGACGCCAGTTTGTATTAAAAGTATGTCTTACCTAAAACCTCTTTCTTCAGTGACGAATTTATAATTACGTAGAAAGCAGCTTTATTTCCGTCCAATTCCGGTTGTAGCGTGCATGCTTTAATCGATTTAAAATTACATCAACAGTTTTTTTTTGAGGTCTATTCTTTTGTAATATTGAAAAAGAAAACTTTTAACTTTCAAAATTTTTTGAGAAAAACATGGAACAATAAACCCCCTGATTCACAAAAACGAACATAAACTTCATTATGAAAATTTGTATGGAAAACTCTCGGTTTTTTTGAGTTATTTTCATACATATTTTGTTGAAAAGTTTTATTTCGTATTTATGAATTAGGCCCTAAGTTACATTTTTGCCAAATTAAGCCATTTGTCACTCTCATTTTAAAATTTTTACTTTCGTTTGTTTTCACGACTATATGAATTGAGATAATTAAAAAAATTATTTGCATATCATAAAATATTTTTTTGAGAATTTTCCCAACGATATTACCAGAGATATTTACGAAATACACAATAAAGTCGAGGCCAAAAACAGAAATTTCTAAATTCTAAGACAAATTGTCTTTGGAAATATCAATGATATCTAAATGAAATAGACTGTATTTTCTTCAACTACTTAAAAACTTTGCAAACAATTTAAAATCATTAAAATCGGATTATATTTGTAAAAGTTATGAGACCAGCAAAGTTTTGAAACCCAAGGTAGTCAACAATCTGTAGTGACACTCTGTAGCTCAAGTATCTTTCAACAGGGTGGTGAAGAGTTTAATTTTATTACAGCTCTATGATTTTCACACATACCATTTTGTAATCGGATCTAAAGTTTCAAAGATACAGTTCTATTACTACTTTTTTGGCAGTAAGAATCACTGTGCCACGTCACTTGACTGCGTTTATATCAATACTGCTTACCGCCAGGTGGCCGGCGACCTTATACTTACAAATTTAATTATTCTAGAAGGTTCTAGTCTTAGCTATACGCCAACTAAGTTATTTGTGATGATCATCTATTTTAACGAACTAGTTGAAAGTATAATGTGTTTATAGGCAAATATTTGTAGCAAGGAATTGGACTCTAAATAACAAGTGTTAATGTGAGTTTTCGTTGCATAAACAATACGTGCTATCAACAATACTCTTGTCAACGACAGCACCTGAAGCTTAGAACTGATATCCAGTAAATTTGTAGAGCTTTCCTGAAAGTACCATTTCCGTTATTTTGAATTTAGAACTACTGATGAACTAATTTAAAACTGTACGGTAGAGTTCATTTTGACAACCATTGTCATATTCCAAACTAAATTTAGAGGACGTGGCCTAATCAATGGTTTAAATGGCTTAAATTGTAATATTTAAGATTTAATTTTGTTTAAAGTTTGCACGCATCATTTGTACATATGCAACCACTGAACAAAAACTATTCATTTCATTTTGTATGCCACAAAAACTTTTTTACTATTTATTTTCTCTAAATTTTTCCTCATTTTTTAATTAACCAAAGTTCGTAGAAAGAAATGCTTTGTATTATTTATTTGCGTACTTGTATGTTTTTTCTGTTTGTTTTTTAACCATAAACTTAAAATAAAAGAGGCAAATTGTTCAAAAATGCATGAAAAATAGAAATAGAGTATAAGAAGTGCATCGAATATATACATAGATACATTTTCAAATGACCACCGTACATACATCCATGCTTATTATGTACATTGTATGTATGGATGTACTTACGAGTAGATTACATGCTAAACTGTAGTCAATTGATTACTTTACTCGTCCATTAATGCAATCATTGGGGATAGATGAATGTGAATCATTGACCACATTAAATGAGTCTAAAAGCAATGCAAAGAATAAATTGTATTGATTGTGATTTAGCTTAAATTCAAATTTGAAATTAATATTTTGTAAATTTATATATTCAAAATATCATATATTTGATTTTTCGTTGGAGTGTGGACTCGAACTCGAGCACACCGAACAATTTCCTGAAATTTCTATTCAATAAAGTTCGACTATAAATGAAATCAATAATTTAAATAATTTTTGTCAGGCTTAATTTTCTCTGAAATAGAATTATGTTCTGAAAAGAGTAGACCTGACCTGTATTTTCATTATTGTTATGTCTATTACACAATTTCATTTTCATTTATTTAGGAACGGACCTACAAACAAATTTGTAGATATAGACAAAAATATATCAACAATTTCATTGAAAAAAATCGGGTTTTTTAGTGAACAAATTGTTTAAATCTATAAAATAATTTGTCTAAAAATATTTGCAAATTGCAAACAAAACAATTTACTAAATCAAACAAAAAGATTTACTGGATTTTCTGAAAAATATTAAACAATATTTTTGTATGAATTTATAAAAGAATTACTCTAAAAATACTAACAAATATTAAACAAAATATTTACTGGATTCTTTGTAATATATCAAACAAAATTTTTGTCTGAGTCATCTTCATCCATTAAGCATTTATGAAGTTTCACTTTGTTAAATGCGTTCAAGTCTGACTGTTTATCTAAAGACTTAAAAAAAATGAATGAGAATTAATACAACGACATTAACGAATTGATTCACTCAAAAATCTTCAGTAAACAAACTTGGTAAAATCGCATTCCTTTTGCTATCATTGTTGTTGTTATTGTTATTTGTGTGTATGTTGTCATCGGTGATGATTTTTTAAGACGCCGTTTTTCTTGTTGTTTTTGGTATTCGCGTCCTAAATAAGAGTCAAATAAACAATTCATTGATTATGTAAAGAACATTTACTGAAAATTAAATTTATTTTTAGACAAAATTACCAATTTTTCGACTGCATCCTTTGTTCAATATGTCAACCAAAAACTTGCTAAAATATTTTATAGCATTTTATTGTTGTTAAAAATTTTTGTTATTTTATCTGAACTATTGACTTATTTGCACAACTGCAAAAAATCGAATTTTTTATTTAATGCGCATTTTTATTCAACCATTTTTATTTTCTAAAACAAAATACCAGTCAATATGATATTTGTAAATAAGAACAATTTTAACGTTAATGTGCATTGGTATTAACAATGCAAACGCACATAAATACCCTGCAGACAAAATGACTAGTATGTGTTTAGAAATATACTAGTTGCTTTTTAACTCATTCTAGTTGCTTATCTATCCTTTTTTCATATATCGAACTATCGATTTTAACATTAGGTTGTCATAGGAGCACAACTAGTTCATTTGTATACAGTTATATCCCAGTTGGAATACCAGTTGTTGTAAAGTAGTGCTCTTACTAGTTTTATTAATTATTGTTTTATATTTCTTAAAACAAAATTTGGTTCAACCGGGGTACGAACACACATTCCTCATATTTCAAGGTAAGTACTCTACCCACTGAGCCACTTTCTACTTATTTTCTTAAGAGCTAAAAATATGTTTTATATATAAGTCGCATACCTGAAAATTGTGTCCTTTTTTGGCTAGTATCGTTACTAGTCTCGATACAACTAGTAATATAATGGTCCTTTTTACTCGTATCGTTACTAGTCTTGTTACAACTAGTAATATGACTGTCGTTTTTCGACTAGTATCATTACAACTATTATATGACTGTCCCAAAGCGTATCTAGTTGTAAATTTAGCTGCAGGGTATATGTGAACTTACGCATGAGCTTAATATACGGAAGAGTGCAGTGCTTGAAATGGTTATAGGTAGAGGTATAAGGATCTTCAAATATGTATGTACATGCCAAAAAAAGCTTTTCACACTACTGCCCAAAAAAGAACTCCAATCACAGTTGGCCACGTCCTTAAGACATTTTTAAGGACGCACAGTGGTGTGAATTAAAAAAAAGTGGTAATAAATATGGAACTTCTAAGCTACTGAAAGGATTTGTCTCGAAATTAAAAAAGTTGTAGAGGAGTCAAGCTTTTAAATTGTTGTCTTTTGAAGTCCGCAGCTACATCAGGGACGGAGCACAGGTGGTGTGAACGAATTTGTGCAGCTTGTAACTTTCTTGAATACTGACAGATTTGTAAAATGTTAAATCCCTTAGACTTTGCTAGACAAGACAAAGAGTAAATGAGCTTACAAGTGCTTTTGTATCTTTTATAGTTTAAGAGATATTTCACTTCGAAATTAAATTTTTCATTTTATGCCTCGACTTATTTTTTTTTTTTTGCTTTTTGGCTTTAACTTTTTTTAAGCATACCAATTGCTGATAAAATGATAAGACTTTGAAATATCTTAATCCGTTAAGGCGCAAAAAAGCTATAAACTGAAAATTTTTAAATTTAACCAAGCAATCGTAAATTTTTCCATAAAATAACTTTTATAATTTTTAAATTTATAAAAAATGTTGTTTGAAACTATAATTTTATTAATTTGATTGTTTCGAACGTATTCTTTCTGATTTAAACGTTACGAACCTTATTTTATGTTTTTAAGCCTAGTACGCAGTTCCGCCTGAATTTCAGGCTGCCATAAGAAGTACAGTACTTTTCGCTTATAGTCACAACTTTTTGTTGCACGCAAATTGTGGACTATATCGCCGCTAATGTGACTATAAGCCTAATTTTCATATATGCCATTCGGAGGCATATAAACAAAATCGCATACAAAAGTTTATAACAAGGTATTTCATCCCTGGTATAAAAGACTAAAAGTAATATTTCTAGTGGAGAGTTGGTGACAGGAACACTAAACGATTTAATGCTTTCATAGTCATTTTTTAAATTGTTTGTGTCTTCAATAGCTAAACAATTTAGTAAAATTTTCGATTGTGACTATAACACAAATTGTATGTATGAATTTCTGTCTTTGTGAACCAAAGATAGATGGCATATATGCCAAATGTGCTTATATCGCTAATTGGACTATAACGTGAATATTTTCTATGAAATTTGGTAATGGAAGCAATAAATACAGATAAAATGGACTATATCGATAATGTGACTATAAACGGTAGTGACGAAAAGTACTTTCTAAATAATTCTTGCAAAAAAATCGACTACAAAATAGGCGTGGCACTGCCGAAAAAATCCGAAATCGGTTTATAAATGGCGGAGTTTTGAGGGAACATCCACAAAAAATATATAATTGACGAATTGGCGGTACTTTTTTGTACTTTTTTTAACAGATTCTTAAGAAATTTTGCACACATATAATGTTCCCAGAACAATCAACATTATGATTAGAAGAGTAGGCAGTGCAAGAATTATTTCATTTTATTTGACGATTTGTTTGTACATATTTGATTTTAATAAACAGTTTTCCGCCCATAACTACAAATTTAGTTTTTAGTGTACTTATATTTAATTCTTGTACATACTTTAAAATTTTAAGGAGTGTTATTGATTTACTCATGCCGCATCCTGATTAATCCTCATCATTCTACTCTCATTATCAGCAAACCATCTATAACCATTAATCCATACCCCCAAAAGTGGCTTAAACAAACAAGTAAAAAAAAGTTTAGAAAAATGCAGTGCCAAACAAGAAAAAAAAAACAGACTGACTAAACTAAATCCATCCTTTCTCCAAGCAATATGCAACAAATTCAAACATATTTTCAACACATTTCTAAGGTTCATACAATGTTTATTTATTTATTATTTTTTTTAACTACCCGCAACCCCTTTATGGGTCTATCTCCGACTCTAGACCTCTCACTCCTCTACTTGAATGAAAAAAGGAGGACGTTGAATGTATGCGTGAGTGTGTGTTTAAGTATTAGTGCATGCGTTTCACTTCCGTGTTGGCCAACTCGTCGTAGAGGACATTTTCATCAACGACTACTTACGGAAATTTCGACATTTGTCGATTACAGTTTCAACGTTCAATTTAAAATTTTGAACTTCTTGTGGACATTGTCGCTCAGTCTGTCACCAGTTTAAATCATTTTGTTACATTCCTGCTTGCTAAAATTAAGCGAAATTGAGCTGACGAAAAGATCTGTTACAATTGGCCAATTCACAACCTGTTGTATGTGTTGTAGCTCGCATAAATGTTGTTGGTAATTTCCTAATAAACATTTGCTTAGAAACATGTTTATGTGAAAATTACCAACAACATTCTTACGATCTACAACACTTACAACAGGTTGTGAATTGAGCAAATGTTTATTAGATCTTCTCGTATTAAATACTCTCTGAGCGACAAATTCCTCAAATTTTTATTGTAGAACAAGTGTAAAAAAGAAACAAACGAAAATATGTAATGTGGACATTTCTGAGGATGTTGTCATTTACATGGTCATTAATGAAAAATGGGTGACAGTGTCGCTCTAGTTGTCATGTATGAACTCAGCGGCCATTTGCTCGAAAATTTCATCACTGATCTGTTTGAGCTGTCACCAACAGGTCATCGACGCTTTAGCATTGTCATGCATCGGTCTTGCAAGATGTCTGAAAGACATGGCCAACCGGGTTGTATTTATACTTTACTGGGACTGACGACTAGGGATGCCAAGCGGGAAATCCCGAATGCCGAAATACCTGGATTTTTCGAGATTGGCAAATCCCGAATCCCGAGATTTGTGAAAATAAATCCCGGCATTTTTCCGGATTTTTTGGGATTTCTTGTATAACAATTTTTATGTAAAAAATATGTATATATTTTAATTTTCATTAATTTTGTGCCATTTTTTATAATATTTAAAATTCCCAATACATTTTTTCATGTCTGTTTTAACAGTTTAATGATTATTCGTGACAAACTGTTTATAAATTAAAAGCAAGAGCAAATAAATTAGGTACTTTCTTACGATTATTTTCATCAAGTCTTCTGCCAATATACAACTGATAATTATTTTGAAATGATAAAGCAGTAATATGGAAAGAAAAATAATAATACCTGCGGGTTGGTGCTAAAAGGGCCAATGTCAAAATATTCACTTGTGACAAAAATCAATATAAGTTTAAGTTTTCTATATGAGTTCATAATAACATTTGCTAGCAAAACCCTTATGAAGCTGTTCTGGGTTACATTAGACATTGGCTGTTTCAGCAAAATAAAAGAGAGTAAGAACAGAAACATAATGCAATGATTAACTCAAAACAGCAAAATATTGACATCGGCCCTTTTAGCACCAAGCCACAGATACGTATTTGGAAAATTCATCATTTTGAAAAATTCAATCCTTCTTATTCTATAACTATGTATATGTCGACGTAACTTTAACCCCACACCATAAAATGGGCACTTCAGTACTCGTTGTCGATAACAATTAAGTACTTACAATTCTTTAAGGTCTAGAAAATGCGAATAGACTATTAATAGTAGTAAAATTTTTTCGGTTACGAGTAGACAAGTGCATATTTTTTGTTGTTGGGTTGATGTGAAGACGACAAATAGTTACAGTGTAAAGGGGACTATTTTGATTCGAAAAAATACTATTCGAGTTTGTGTGTTATTTACATTACAGCTCGAAAGTGTTTTTTTTATATTTTTGTTCGAGTTACAGAGGAGAAGGCTAACATACAAGTGAATATTACTGCCATTAGCGAGGATATACATACTTTTGACATATGCAGACTTTTGACATAAAAACTTCAGTATAATTTTAAAATTTTTGAGTAGAGCAAAAAAACTGTTAAAGTGCTCAATAACCTGATAATAAAACATAGTTTTTTGAATTTGACTAAAATTTTTTATAGATTTTATATTTTCCTTTTTCGACATATTTAAAATTCGCTGCAGTCGCATATTAAAAAAATAATTAACAGATAAATTTTAAAACGCAACCTAACATTGTAGGAATATTGTGACAATAAATTCGGTTCACACAATACAAATACATGCTACAGTCGTAAATTATTCGAGTTTAGTATGTTTACAAAACTGACGAAATTTAAATAGAGTGAAAATTTTCCTGTTAATTGAACTTTATTTGTTGATGGTTAAGCATTGTCTATATGCATTTCATTAGTGCTTTACCAAATCGTCAGTAGACTTCAACCACACTTTTGAACAGCTACAAACTCCTTATCTTACAAATGATTTTCAAAAATAAGCATTGTAGGCTTTGAAACTTATACAAAAACCCAACAAATAATTTGTATTCCATATGAATCTATTTTATTTTTCTACACCTTTATACAATTAGAAATCCATTGCTTATTTTTGAAAATCATTTGTAAATTCTCAAATGGTTTTTGAAAGTCTGTACATAAAATAAGGGGCTTGTAACTGTTCAAAAGTGTGGTTGAAGTGTGGGTAAAGCACCAATGAAATGCATATAGGCAATGCTTAACCATCAACAAATAAATTTCATTTAAAATGAAATTATCACAATATGTCAAATAATAAATTTCTTAAAGATGTTCCTGTTAGCAAAACTCAAATGGAATACATCAGTAGTGGGCAAAATCTCAATTTCGTTTGCACTCGTGCATAGGCTGTTGTTTCCAACACAATCTCACATACATTGTGCCTGAGGTTCATAGCCTACATATCCAGTTGGCCTGACTGCCTTGCACGACATTGTCATCTAAAATTCTTTTACGAATTGTCCTCTGACGATTAGGTTTTCTAATCGAAAATTTAAGTGAATCGTCGTTCACGACAATCTAAGCGACAAACTCTTAAATGTTGTCCTATATTACACACTTTTAACGACAATATGAGCGACAATGTCTTTCGTTTTGCCCTCAATCCAACTTTTTTGGGGTCAATATGAGCTACAATGTCTTACAGTTTGTCTTCACTAACATTGTGGAGGACAAGATGTCTTAGTTGCTGTTCTCAATCCAATTGTTGAGGACAATATGTGCGACAATGTCTTACATTCTGTCTTCAGTATCCTATATAGTCATTAAAGACATAATAGGCGATATTGTCGAAAATGTCGCCCACGTAGTCACACTAGTATTTGAGTGACATTGTGGCTCATTGAATCGCACACGATTTTCGCAACACTTGTTTGAAATCTTCCTTGATGATTTGTTTCGGCTGTCCGACATTTGACGTCGAGGATTTAACATTGTTGTGCACCCGTCATTGATGATGTCTTCTTAAAGACGTGGCGTCCAGTATTTGGACGCGAAACACACACACAAAAACACAGAATGTGATAGTGTGTGTGTGTGGTCACCACTGCTTTATATAAATATGTCTGTAATGGTATATTTTCTACATAAAAACTTTTATAATGCATTAATAAAATAAAAATTTGTTATTAAAGTATTTTTTATTGAAAAGAAATTGGATTTTACCAAAAATCGTTGGATCCCGAAAAGTCCCGAAATCCCGGAAAATCCCAGGATCCCGAAAAATCCCGAAATCCCGAAAATCCCGGGATTTCGGGATCGGGATTTGCAAAATCTTGACTACCGGGATTTTTAAAAATCAATCCCGATTGGCATCCCTACTGACGACTATTGAAGTGTCATGGCCTGTGTGCCGACCGACCGACTCATAGTATTGTATCTTTGGCAGAGTGCGTATTATATTTTTTCAATTCAAATGCATTCAAATATGCATATATGTATGTAGTATTTGTGTGTAGTACGTGTGTTTGTTTCATTTGTTTGTATGTGTTTTATTGTTTGTTGTAAACTTTTTTCCATTTGTGCGTTTCGGCTGCAATTTCTATGCTTATAAATTTATTTACATCACAGTGGGAGCTGAGTTACGTAAAATGGTAGAGTTGAATAGGACTTAAATAGAACTGTATTGTGTTAGATGTTTTTTAGAGGCGCAGAGCTTTGATTGCCCCACACACTTGCAATATAATTGTGCAATTTTTCATATTGTACAATAATTTCGCCAATGTGTACAATATCATATTCAATAATAGTGTATAATGGTTGGTCCGCCTTAAACTGAAATAATACATAGGAAAATATTTTTCATATCAATGGTTTTGATTTGGACAACTTATGCGGTTGATAGTCGTAAAGTTACTACGGGTCTACTTCCAGAAGCCAATGTAAGGAAGTACAAGCTTCAATTCTGGCAATTTACTCACTAGTGTCCCTACTTCCCCAGCATGTACATTTCTTTCTACTTCAACCTCGTAACTCCATTTTTTCGAAATTTAGATTATTAGTGAAAAACATTCTGTGGCACTTATATTACACAGAAATTTAATTATTTTGGCTTGAGTTCCATTTTAATTTAATTTTTCAATTAAATTATATTTTTATTTAGAGAAAAATGTGAAGCATGTACACAAAGAAAAATGTGACTGCACTGAGGGTGTAACTTACATTTTTCGAGACCTCCGGTTCTACTCATCTGAATTCTTTAGCGCTTAGACCACTCGACCAATGTCGGTAGTTTCTAGTCAAGTAGTTGAACATCATTTACCTTTAATCAATTTATGTTGTCGTTCTTAGAGTTATTTTTCAGCTTTTTTTATTTGATAGTTATTGATACTCACTATATTTCTTTATGTCTTGTGTTAACAGGCTTACCATTTTAGCATTTTTAGTGCTAGATTTAGCACTTTTTTATCTCAGCTAGCACTAAAAGTTTTCAAAAAAGTACTCAGTACTACTTTTGCACTTTTTCAAAATTACTTGGCACTTTTTGCACTTTTTTATTTCATGAACTCAATTTTATTTTCTATAGATAATACCTTAAACCAACCTTAAACCAAATTACGATGCTATTAATAATGTCATATACTAAATAAATTTTTGTTCGGAAAGTGCGTTATTTCACTAGATAGCTCTGCGATATAAAAATAGGTAGAATTGCGATACAATTTAAAGAATAGTCAATTTTTGTCTCTTGATTTTTAAAAACAGCAATTTAAATGCTTAAAGCTTCTATATAGTTCAATCGGCTTAATGAAAAGTACATTCAAAACAAAAATAAGCTCAAACTTTAGGTGTCAGTTATACGAGTATATACTAGTAGAACTATACAACGTATGCGATTAGTATACTCGTATCTGCCAACAGTATCAATGAAATCGGTTCATATGAACCTGTCTTTTATCCTTTTCATATAAGTTAGCTGATTTTATTGTTAATATATCATTCACAGATGGATTCAAAAAATAAATATCTAAGAAAAAGTGATAATAAAAATGTTAATTAATTTGAGCACTTTATTATATGTGCTGTAGAACATTTTAGCACTTTTTCTTCTTCAATCTAGCACTTTTACTCCTACATCTTATGGCAAAACTGTGTGTTAAGCTTCTACCCAGCTAAAATTTTGCTTACTGGTAGCCAAAAAAGTATATGAGGAATTAACTACTTACAATTTGACTCGATAACTACTTATTATTTTTTTTAGAAGTCCAAAAAAATAAGGGGTACCCCTTACTAATGTATTTACATTGTCGCAGCAATTAACTAGCTATTATTTGGCTTACTTGAATTTAAAAAATAAGTAGTAAAATGAACGAATTGAAATTAAAAAAAAATGTATACACATTATGTTTTCTTTATATTTTTCAATATTATTTTATTTTTTTATATTTTTTAACCCAGCTGGGATACGAACCTGTGCTCGTTCAGATATGAAGACAAGCACTTTACCTACTGAGCTATTGTTGACTTATAAGTTTAAGCGACAAAAATTAGTTTTCATATACAAACACATGTTGACTTAAAAAGTGGTTGTCTACTTATTTTATTAATACATATCAACAAATTGTAACTTCTTTCAGATAATGATAAAAATGCGGTCTAATTTTATTAAAAACTAAGTAGTAGTTCTAATTTGAAGCATTGTAATAAGACAAATAAGTACCACTCATTACTTTGTAACCCATTAATAAAGTACTACCGAGTACAAAAATGAAAAAAGTTTTTTCTGTGTTGGTTTTTCTCGATTACGTAAAAAACAGACGGCAGGTGTCTTAGGGACACCCGGTTAGAGCTTTTCTCCTTATCTTATTTAACATTTATTGCAATATGAATTAAGTAAGAATAATATTTTTATTGATATCCCGAAAATTATGATTTTGCAGATACATACGAGGCTAAAGTAGAAATGAGATCATATGTACATATATCTACTATACCCACAGAAAACATACCAACGTAAAATCAACAAGTCGCAATGCTGATTGGTAAACATATTAAATTTCTGCAAAAGTACAGACTTCATTTAAAATAACCATTGTTTCATATTAGTGTTAAACAAAAACTTGTTAATCTAACTATAAATCTTTGTTGATTTAACCTTTTTCACTGTTAAAACAAAATTGTTCAGTATTGAAACCATAAAATCCTTTTTTATAGTAAAATAAATTTTTATCATGTTAAATTAAAGTTGGATGTACTTTAGTGAATCAATGAAAAATCAATGTTACATTTCATTTTATATCAACATGACTACAGCTTTAATATTAAATAAACTTAAATCATCAATTAAATCATGTTGAATTAAAGGGAAATTCATGTTGCTTAGAGTGGTATTAATATTGGTGTATATCTAAAGTATACTTGACACAGCGTCTTCACGAGACATTAACTTTGATATAACATGACAGAAAACGTCGGCAGAATAATAAAAGCAAAATGTCGATTTTTCTCTTAATCTTATACTAGGGGAAGACGTAGTTTTCCTTTTCCTATAAGATTTCATTTTATGCAAATGCTCATCGAGTTAACATGCACTACTTTTGCATAATTAGTTATTTTATTTTTAATTTTTCACACAAATTTTAATTTATAAATCAATTAAACACATATATTCATTTATTTAACACAGAATTTTTATCAAAAACATCGCTTTTCATTTATTTCAATAAGCACTCACACATGCACACAATTTTATTTTCATGTACATGTGTTTTTTGACAGTTCCTCTCATAAGATTGTTGTTATAAGAATTCTTATAACAACGCTCTCATGCAAATTTTTATAACATTGAGATGACACTAATTTGAAGTCTACACGTAACATAATTCTCGCTGCGATTGACAATCTCATCTTACATATTATATTACGTGTAGACCTCATGTGAGGCTGTTGTGGCTACAATTGTTAACGCATTGGGTACCAACCAAATGATGATATATGAGCCCGAGCTCAAATCTTTGCTGAGGCAGCCAACTACAACACAAATTTTTCTGTTACGTATATTTATTCAACTTGAAACAGCCTTTATTCGTTTTATTTCAGTATTAAATACACGTTGTTTCAACTTGAAATAACTTTAGTTCAATATGATTCCTCGTATTACTTCACCATCAACTTCAGTTTTCTCTAAATGAAACTGAAATATTAAATCAACATGAAATATAGTGAGGTTAAAAGGAAACATATTCTTTGAAGGTTATTGTAAAGTCAGGTTGAGTTAGCATGAAACACCTATGAAGCAAAATTACTATTGAAAAATGTAAAATGTTCCTTTTCTTAATTTTCCTATGTTATGTACTTATAAACAATTTTGTAAAGTACTTATAACCAATTAGTAATTTTTCGATTTATTATATTGTGATACATGGCATTATGTGCAAATTAATATTACCAGTGTAATTATATGTCACTCTATCCCACTGTGTCTTTGTGTGTGAGTTTTTTTTTTTTTTGTTTTGTTTTCTTTTAGTATTTTGCAAAATGAGTTTAATTAGCTACCCTTTTTTCTAACATTAATGTATGTGTGTAAGTTCCTTTTTTCGGATTGAAAACGCGTGCATTTCCTTAAAAAAATAAAAAAAAACTTCTGCTAAAATTAAAAAAATGCTACATTTCCTTGCTATACCTTTTTCAGCAATTATGAACTAAATAGGGTTTAGAGGGAGGAGATTAAAAACTAATCGATAAGGTAGTATCTACAAATTTTTACCTTTTTATACACCTGTATATCGTCAGCTGTAATGTAAAACGTCATAAGTAACATTTTCATCATTTTACAGGAGAAGAAATAAATATGCTAAATTATTTAATTGGTCCGTTCTATTTCCTTTTAGATTTTCTTATTACATTATGTTGGTGAAATACATCGCAATTATGTTGGTGAAATACATCGCAATTATATTGGTGAAATTCATCGAAATTTACTAAAATCCGATTACAATTGTTTGTTAAATAGGACTTTTTTACATATATACATTAGGGTGGAGTGTCGGTGTATGAAGGAGAAAAAAAGTCATCCAATCGATTTCGAATACCTCCAGAATGTTGCATCTAGCTAAATTATACGGCTTATTCTCATTTCAAATGCATTTTTCGTGTCCGTTGAAAGTACATATAGTAAAATATTTCGTGAAATAAAACGCATAAATTTTAAAATGAAAACTGCTTCAGCATGATTTAATATATTATAAATAAATGAGTGTAATTTTTTTTGTGTAAGACTGTTCATTATGTATTAAAAACGAAGAACTCTCCTCCAATGTTGGCAACCGTAACGAATAACGAAATCGGTAGCGGTATTGGTATTAAAATTATTTTTATTTCGGTATCGGTAGCGGTAGTGGTATTTGAGTTATATCGATATTGGTATATACCGCTACCGAAACTCTACTACCGGTATATTAGCGGTATTAGAATTTAGTATATGATATCAAACAAAATGCTTAAGAATTAATAAAATACTTTAAAAATTCAACTTTTCTAATAGATTTAAACATGCCAACTCCAAATTTGTAGCTTTTGAGATATCTTAGGACTTATGATATTTTATATTTTTTATATCATATGATATATGATTTTATGATATTAAAGACACTCTTGGATCATATCGTTATATATGAAAGTTTCGTGTTGGTGTGTTCGTTCACGCTAATCTCCGAAACCACTTCACAGAATGCAAAGAAATTTTGTAAGTATATACAATTGACTTTATATTGGGATTCTATTAAAGCAAAAATTTACCTTTGTAAGGGGTAACACAATAATTTCTTATTTAATTACGTTAGGTTGATTTTTTTCGAGTATTTTTATTTTTGTAGTCGCCACCTAAAATTTGGTTGGATATGTCGAGAAAAAAGTACGCTGGAAGTTGCAACCCTCAATATTAATTATAAGTGCTTTCCCAAAGCCTTTAAAGATTTTTCATACCAAATAACGTAAGAATAATGTGTTTTGCTTAAAAACTTTATTTTTATGCTACTACAATGTACTTGGTCTCGATTTAATCGGAATAAAATAATTCTTGCAAAAAAAAACCCGACCCTGTAGGCGTAGCACTGCCCATAATTTTTATCATAATGATGTACTTTTATAATTTTAATAACAAATATGTCCAATTTTGTATGCTCTGGTTATCGCAGTAACTAAAATTTGTAAGCAAATTCTGTAATATCCCTGCAGGGAATGTCCATAGTAAAATTGTAAAATTGACAATGTTCTGTGCTATAGACATTTAACATGTGGTTGTCATTGAGATTCCACTACTGACCTCGGAACTGTTGACTTACTATAGACTAGGTGGTTCGTATGGGACCATATGGAGACACTAGTACCATAGATTCACAAGTGCACTTTAATGATGCTAGTCAACACATATGAAACTTTTTACCAGATAAGACAAATAAATGAAACTTTTTAGTTTTCCATTCAGCCGCATATATTTTCAACACATCAAAATGAGACCATAAAATATCGTTTTCTGTAAGAAACTTCTCTTCTCATTAAAGCTAAAATAAAAACTGTAGACGATTCGTTGACAACGTCACTAAAAAGTCATCAAACTTGTCGACAAAAGTGGTGACTTGGAGACACTTGGCCCCTGGCTTTCTTCAGGGATGATACACAAGAGTTGGCCCATTTTAAGACCTTGTGGCAGCCTTCAAATTTCAAACTTAGGCTCAACTACAATCTTTTAGAGACATGTGGTTATAGCCGGTCTGTTTGGAAGCTGGTGTATATCCATTTTTTATATAATTTTTTTCATTTGTATTCCACTATGCTCCACAAACTCCAAATTAAGGTCCAAACCAAGGTGCTTAAAAATATATTCGACTTGCAAAACAGAAATTTTTCTAAAAATTTTATTTGATAGTTAATTTTATTCTTGCCGTATTATGTATATTATTTTTCATACCGAAACGACAATACCGGCATGATAGCGATATTGAAGGAAGCGGTATCGGTAGGGATACCGGTACTTAATTTATCAATTTATTTATCGGTTCCCAACCATGCTCTCCTCATACAAAATGGCGTGTCCGTAATGCATGCTATTGGTTTCCACATTTAGTAACTACGAATTTTTTCCACAAACGAGATTAAATTTATAACGGTTTTAGAATATTTGCATTTGATTCTCGTATTCCACACATCAGATTCCTTTAAAATATTAGAAATTTTTTATTTAGAGATAAATGTGAAGCAAGTAGATTTTGACTGCAGGAAGGGTTGAACTGGCATGTTTCGATAGCTCCCGCTAATCTCTTCAGAGCTCTCTACCGCTTAGACCACTCGACCAAAGTCAGTGGTTTGCAGTCAAGAGTTGAATATCATTTACTTTTAATCAATTCATACTGTTACTCTAGAGTCTACGCTGCTGTTTTAGTGTATGTTGTTAATAGAATTTTAATAATTAAACTGAGTAATGAAGCATACTAAAAAAACGCAACGCTCAATACAGAAGACTGCGGACAACAAAAAAAATTTTTAAGTTATAATTTCTAATATTTTTAAAAAATTGTATGTGTAAAATAAGAAAAGCAAAGGCAACTATTCTAAAAGTGTTATAAATTAAATGTCGTTTTTGGAAAAATTCATAGTTTCTTAATGTGGAAAATCAACAGCATGTATTACGGACACGCCATTTTATATGAAGAGAGTATAAACAGTATTCTCGTTCTTCGTTTTGAAACCATAATGGACAGTCTTATACAAAAAGAACTTATGTACATTTATTTATAATTTATTATATCATGCTAACGGCCCTTATCACAATGTATGATTAAGAGTTAACGTCGACTTTAACGACAACTTTTGTATGGCAAACTTGCCGTTAAAATCTGCGTTGACGTTTAATCGTACATTGTGAAAAGGGCCGTAAAGCAGTTTTCATTTTAAAATTTATGCGTTCAGTTACGAAATAATATACTATACTTTCAACGGACACGAAAAACAGCCAACAACACGCTCATTAGAAATATTAAACAAATCGTATGTTTACAAGCTATGTATTCAATATTTTCCATTGCGAATAGTATAAAAATATTTTTATAGCAATATTTTCATAAAAAATTTTTAGTTTTCCAAATTAGTGTGTTATTGTTTACATGATTTCAAAATATTTTACCCTACAAATATATTATATAAAAATCTCCTTAAATTATATGTACATTCTAACAAAAAATATCTAATGGTAATTTTAATAAGATATGAACTATATCTCATTAAAATTATCGAACTCATACCACTTTCAAAAATAACCGCTTATACATACATGACAGCTCAACCACACCGGCAAATATGCTAAATTGAAAATGAACCCCCATATGAAAAAAATAAAGTGTCTTTGAAATGTATGTTAAAACAAAATTTCCATAGAAAACCCGGTTTTAACATACATTTCAAACACACTTTATTTGTTTTTGTATATGGGGGGAAATATTTAAAAAAATATATATGTATGTATATTAGGGTAGCCCTTATTTGCCAAAATTCTTTTTTTAACAGTTTCACCCAACTCTGTTTGGTAAGTATTGATAAAAAAAAATGATTCTGCCAACTTTTCAGCTCAAATTTAGGAAAACCCATAAAATTTAGCTTTCTTGCCCCATAACTTCATTAGTTTCACAAAAAAATTTTGTAGAAAGAAAATGTTGATTGTGAAATTTAAAACATTTCATACCCTAACAACGTTTCTCTATTGGTTTCTTACGTAGCTTAGGGCGCTGCATCCGAATTTGCAGTCGACTTATTATTATTATTTTTTTTAGTTTTCAAGATATGTATACCGTTTTTTCATAAATAAAGCAGTTGCACAACAAATGTTAAAATAACTGGATGTCGGGTTGCCCTATACAATTAAAACAGAAAACCAAAAGTCGACAACAATATTATCTTTAGGTCGCACCAATATTGTTTTTTAATCAGCTCAGTAGTTTCAGAGATATCGTGGAACTTATGCAAACAAAAAAGACCTGGGCTTGAACTATCTTAATATATAAAGATAAAATAAGGTCGAACAACAGATATCAAGTTTAACTATTTTTTTTATAAAATTTTTGTTTTTTGAGTTAATAATGGAGAGCTAGTCCTTATATTGTGTAAAAATTTCATACAAATATCTTGTATATTCAACTCTTAGAAAAAGAATAATATACTCCTTTACTCTTAAGCTGTTAGTGAATTCAAAACTTTGAACTCGTTTCGTTTTTGAGTTTGCGTTATTTTTTTCAGTTAGTGATTTCTTGCCATTAACGGTCTTTTATAAATTTATATGCAGATTTTGTAAAAATTTCGTTTTTGAACGTTTCAAGCAAGGTAGATTAATACAAGTAGTGGTAATACTAAAACAAATATCACATGACAAAAACAACATGGGTTTTGAATGCTGTTTCGTTGCACGAAGTGTCAAAAATCAAGTTTTGATTTGTTATTATTATTTTTTTCAATTTAATTCTTTAGTTTTTTTTACACTTTTTTTATCACTTCAGAAGGTTGTCAAAAATAAACAACTTTTGACAGTTCCAATCATGAAAATAGATAAACAGCTGTGTTTTCACCACTACCTGTATTAATCTACCTTGGAATAAGCCAGAAGTATTGTACACAGTATATCTGTGGCGAAAAAGAATAAGTCGACTTACTGCCTGTTCT
Source organism: Panzeria rudis (assembly GCA_956483635.1). Taxonomy (NCBI): domain Eukaryota; kingdom Metazoa; phylum Arthropoda; class Insecta; order Diptera; family Tachinidae; genus Panzeria; species Panzeria rudis. The sequence goes on along the minus strand of OY101447.1, from coordinate 133,445,180 downwards.
TGTACATAAAAGAAAAATTTTTGTTAGGGTTTTATATTAAAACAACAATAAAGAATCTCAAATTTGTTTTTTGTTTTCAATTCAAAGTTCCTAACGAAACTTTTTATTTTATTTACAAAAACATGCAGTTAATCAAAGTAGTTATACTACTGCTAAAAGGCTTATATGATTTATTTCTTTTGTGACCTTTCCTGGCTTAGATGTGATTGTAACCGCTGTAACCTTCAACTGAATGCGATAATATTTCAGGAATAAAACTGTGTTAAATCAAAATTTGCTTAATTCCTTATAGTCACATATAGAACTTTCTTGCCTATGTCATGCAAAATATCGCTACTACTATTTCGTTAAATATACGGTTTATTTGAGAAGCATACAATTTCCATTTATAAACACTTTCAAATAAATAGTTAATATAACGGACGTTTAAAAAACATTTAGGAAGTAATTCTCACGAGAGAGATATCAAACATTGCCACACTATATTTCAGTTCAAAAATAAAAAACATAGAGGCCAGACTACGTATTTGTTTTCGATTAGTTTAAAATTACCCTACGCCGATAAGCTTTTCTTATTTGCAAATAAAACGGTAGTGCTAATCAAGATTGTTTTTTATTGTAAATTACTAAAGGGCATAATACACAATCAATCAGCTTGATGTCAGATTCGTGTACGTGTGCTTGACGAAAAATCAAAACCAAGTAGATTTTCCATCAAGCGTCGTCGGTGTCACTAAAACTAACGAAATTTTACACATACTATTACCACGCTTGTCAAGCATGTTGACTGTGTATATTGCCCTTAACAGCCAATTCACACGATGAATTTTACGATGTCGCTTTTTCGACGTCTCTTTTTGGTTGTGGACGAACGGTATAGAGAAGCAAAAGTGGTAAACAAAAAGACTCGATTTGTGTTTTTGAAGATTTTTTTTATATTTTTCTTTCATTTGATTAGAATTTTTTCTCATTTTCTCTCTCTTGTTTGATTGTGTTAGGGGTTTGTTGTTATGAACGAGTAAATACACCAAATTTTGAGAGTAATACATAAAAACGACATGAAACTAAAAATCACCATATATATGCAAAAGGTTTTTGGTATCAACTTCAAAAGGGAATTAAGGTAAAACGACGTCGTAAAATTCATCGTATGAATTGGGTATAACTCACGAAAATAAAAATTCATCATTTTTGATGGACACATGACTGACCAGACTATCGATTACGTTTGACACTCAAACCGCCATTCGAGAAAAAAATTTGACACACAAACATGGAAAATTCGATGCGCTTTATTGATAACAACATTTTTTATAATGAATTTTTTTAATTATTTCATATTTAACAGCTCCGCGTATGATTTTGTCTTAACATCTCACACAGATAATCTTGTATGTCATAAAAATGTATATGAGCTCCTTAAAATAATACAAAAAATAACTCTTGACAGACACTATTTGGTACACACTATCAGTAAAAATATATATGGATGCTGACTGTCACTCAATCACAAACATATTTGTGGTTGATAAACATATTTGTGGTTGACTAACGAAGTTAGCGTTCATACCATCGATCAAGCAAAATTTGAGCAAAACTGTCACTAAAGTTCGATAATGTATTCTCTACTTAAAAGAAGAAATAAAATCACTCTATACGTTCATGCTAATACAGCAAGTTCATGGCTCGCCTGAAATTTGAGATCTTAGCAAGCTACTACCAAACTATGGAACAAGTATTTGGACGTTTTCTAATGCATGAAATACCGGCAATATTTTAAAACTTCTTTTGTCTGGCAGCTTGAAATTACTTTGACACATCACATTCAGAACGACCTCAAAATGAAGGAAAGAAAACATAAAACACTGATAAAAAAAAGGAACGTGAAAAGAGTCTTGTCAACAATATTTTTATTCATTGATAAAGAAAATTTTTTAAAAAAATAATAGATACAGTCGAGAAAAACAAAATTTAGTATAATCAATCCCACACGCACGCAGTAACAAAAAACTCATTAATATTTTTCCTTCTGTTGAAGGTCAATTTTGAGTTCATTTATTCTTGTGTAAATTCGTTTTTTTTTGTCTTCCAAAATTAATTCACGATTTTTCGACCAATGGATGAATCCGAGCTATTGTTTAATCTGTTTTATCTACTCCTATGTATGTGCATCATCTATCCACCAGAGGAATTTCAACGTCTGGGATTAACCATAGAACAGCTTTTCTCGCGCTGGTTGGGTGAAGAGCATATAAACTTTGTTCGTTATCACCAGAAACGTACCTCACTGAATCTCTTCATACACAGCTGTCTGCCAGCCATTTATTTTCTAATACACCGATTTAAGTTTTCAGTATTTACTGAATACAATGAAGTTGAAGAAGAATCTGAACTAGATCCTGACTTTCCTATGCCGCAAGAAGCAGTTGCGTTTAAAACTCTTACATGGAAAGTAGCACAACGTTTCAGTTTAATGGCCGTTTTGGCGGTACCGGCATTAATTTTTAACTGGTATCAACAGGATTGGAAGAGACATCCGATAACTCAGACTCTATTGAAATTTTCGAATGTCCCAAATAGCACAATAAATGTTGTGTCAGATATTGGCAATGAGTTTAGAAGGTAAGCGTTGCAATTGTTATTTAAATAATTGACTAAAATAATAAATATTTATTTTCTCCAGACAAAATGTTTATAAGAAAAAATTAAATTCGATTGCAACCGTAATTGCTACAGAGAATTGGATTATTAAAACCAGTCTTTACAATGTACATTTTGCTCATCAAAGTGATACCACGCTTAGTGTGGCCAAGGTATTATAATAGTATAAGAAAATTATCTTTTTATAGAATATCACTTGAAAATAACAATGTTGAAAAGGACCTTCGTTGTTATTAATATTTGGACCGAACGTATATAAAATCTTAAGAAAATCAATCACTATTGTTCAGCAAACCTCTAATACATTGTTCCTTTTAATATTTATCATTTGTAATTCTTTCGGAATATAGCCAAAAAGAGTAAAATTTCAGAATCTGTTTTCAAGTATTTGCCCTTATTAAGAGATCAGGATAAAGTTCACGTTTTTACTTTTACTAAAATGAAACGAAATTAAATAAAAGATAGGGCGAAAATGTCATATTAAGCTCAAATATGTAGGGAGAGCATTCATAATAAATTGTTAAATGTTTATAAAAGGTTTATGAAGAAGAGTTCAATACAAAATTCGTATCATAAACCTTTGATAAGTATTATGAATAAGGCAGGTAATATCTAACAATCAGTGATTGAAAAAGGATATAATATAAAGATCGGCACATCCAACGAATTACAAATATATAAATAAAATAAACAAGAGATGGTGCTTCAAAATTAGAGAAAAATTGTCTTACTTTATTAAAATGTACTTTGTAAAAGTCACGTAGTGTCACACGTAGTGTTTCAAAAACCACAAATGTCTAGCGATATTTTGTATATAAACACTTATAAATAAAGAAAGTGAAATTTGGCATAAAGAATACTTAAATATCGTTAATAGTTTGGTCCTTGAAACCTATAAAAGGTATTTAACAACGTTGAGACTAAAGGTACTTTATAATTACTCAAACACTATGAAAAAAGTAAAAAACCTCGACAGTATCCATAATATATTGTCACGGAAACGATGTGTGCAGAAGTTTTTAGCAATCTGTTAAGTAGAACTATTCAATAATTAATAATTACTTGATATGTTTAGCATTGCTAACTTTTCTAATAATTAAATTGTATTGTCAAAGCAACTTAATGTTTGCGCAAAGTTTCATAAGTAGTTGAAAAAGAATATTTATTTTTAATAGACGTGGCACTTTTCACTAATTTAATCACAATGATGTTCAATGTACATGCAACGTTGTAGTTTTGAACAAAAGTAAAATTTTTGTAATCAGTTTAATGTGCCTATCACTTACAGATTGTTTTATGAACATATTTAAAACTTCCACCAGGTACACTAGTATGTTACACCTTAATTCGAGAACAATATGTCCGATTTCGGATAACTAAAGACCAACAGATGCATGATAAAATTGCCTTGAAACAAATTTTATCTATTTATGTAAACAAATTAGTGGTTTTTTAGTTATTCATAAATTGGTATCGAAAAATAGTGGCTTTTTATGAAAAACTAAAAAAAATTATAAAAACTAATAAAAACCTTAAAACTGCAAAAACTCAACTTTTTAAATATTTCTCTTAAGGACAATTACTTACGAACAAAATAAGTTATAACTCATAAACATCGGTGGACAAATATTAATTTTATTCAGAATTAATTAAAGGAACTTAGTTGATAAAAGTAACAATTTCCATATAACTGAAATTTTAATTTGTGTGGTGTGTGCATGTGTGTTGTACATACATATGTGAATAACTTCCTTAATTGTGAATAAAATTAATATTTGTCATTGGATTTTCGTAATATTTGTCATTGGATTTTCGTGATATATGGCTTATTTTGTTCCTAAGACATTTGTCCTTAGGAGACACTCACATATTACGTAACGCTATTTTCGAAGTTTTCCATTTCATTTCAGAGTTTTTCATGAAATCTTCTTTGTTCATTATATTTTTATTACTTTTACTTAATAGAAATGTTTATACGCTTTACTACCATGACAGAAGCTCATATCTTTGAAGTGAAAACTTCTATAGGCAGGTTAGGCAATTTGTTTCTTTGAATAAAATATTTTATTATTGGTAAAATATTTTTTTTTGGCGTCACCGACAAGCTAAAAAAACTTAGTTGTGCCATATCTGGAGAGCTGCAATAGTTCGAATTCAAAAATTTGATGTAGGTTACTTTCAAAATAATGTGCGTGGTCAGCCAGAAAACTGAATAGTTAGGAGCGGGCAGATGGGTACCTCATATAAAAAAATTTTAGTTATCATATATCTAGAAATTTGTAATAGTTCGAGTCGTCACTAGTGTTACCAATATTTTTTATTAAATCAGAAAAAATATTTAAAATTGTTTTTGCATATAATTTCTTAACAAAGTTATGTTAGCCTTAAGGCAGAATTAAGGCCTCATTAGTCTTTAGTCTATCATAAAAAACATTCGATATGTACTAATATGTGAATAAGTACGAAAGCACTGATTTTTTGCGTAATTATATATATTAAGATAGTTTGAAGCTGATTTTATCATGCAGCTGTTGGAGTTTTGTTGGTCGAAATCAGACATATCGTCCTTCATTGCAACATAGTAGACATATCTCAAAAAACCAAAACTTTTAAGTTACTGAAGAAAACGTGCTCCTTAAGCGGCCTTCAGACTATTAGATTTAGTATTAATACTTGTCAAAAACTCAAATTTTAAGTAAAAATCCAACAGTGTGAAAACAAATTGTTATGATTTGTCAAATAATACGTAAAGAAATTTGACAGTATTATGGTATTCTTCATTTTTAGGAAATTTTCTTAACAATGACATCAGTGTTGTCTTTTCACAAACAAACGTAGGAATAACAAAAACAGTTGTGTATTTTTTTGCCGGCTTAAATAAAGAAAAAGAAGTACGAACAAATTTGCTTTATTTCAAATTATTTATGTTACGTTTTATTTGGAATGTGATAGTATAGAAACAAAATGTAATGAGAACATTTTCTTTAAGATATTTTGACAGTCAGACTGATTTTGATTTGATTTTCGTCTTACAAAATCTAATAGAAATCTCAAAGCTTGTATTACAATGTGAAAGGGCCTTTACTACAATTCACAATTTTCAGAAACATGTTAATCTAAACGAAGTTATAACCAGGGAATGTAACTGCTATGACTTTTTTCGAAAAATTCAAATAATAATAGTTATTTTTTGACCAATATGTTTTCGGTCAAAAAATAATGGTTATTTTTTTAATATTATTTTTTAGGTCAAAAATAAAAGTTAAAATTTGACCGCTATTTTTTTTTTTTTGGTCAAAAATAAAAGTTAAAATTTCAAAAAAGAGCAAGTAATATTTGGAGCTAATAGTATCACATGGTGAATATCCTACTAATCAACATCGATTTAACTTGTAAGTGAACATAAGGAGCATCAATAGCTCTTATATACAATTTCGTTAAATAAATTGGTTCAATAGTTGATACTTCTGCTCACTAATACCAAGCATGACAAGTGGTTAAAATAAACAAAGAATGCTGGGGTAGCGACTTCTAAATCCGTTTAAATTTTTATTTTTGACCAAAAATAATATCGGTCAAAATATAACTTTTATTTTTGACCAAAAAAATATCAGTCAAATTTTAACTTTTATTTTTGACCAAAAAAATATCGGTAAAATTTTACCTTCTATTTTTGACCGAAAAAGTATGAGTCAAAAAATAACAGTATTTTTAGATTTTTATTCCTTAGCTCACGACCATCACATGCTATACTCAAATATCGTATAGACAAATTATTTCTGTCTGACTTTTTGAACTGAAATTTTGATAATAACTGTTAAAAAATAAATTTAAAAAATCAAAAACCCGACTGCGTAAAAAAACGAAAAAAAGTCCATTGTGCGGAACATAGCGACTTTGACATCCGCCAACCATTTATTTTGATATGAGTACGTTGCACAGTGACGTAAATTAAAAAAAGGTTGTAGTATGTATGGAGCTTTTAGCTACTGAACGGATTTGTCTAAAAACTAATATGGTTGTAGAGGAGGAGGAGGAGCCGAGTTTTCAGAATCTTGTCTTTTGAAGCCTGCAGCTGCACCAGCGGCAGTGAGAGTTGGCTACCTCGTGTGCGAAAAACTTTGCGCGGCTTGTAACTTTCTTAAATACTGACCGATTTTGAATTCTGAATGCACTTTTTGGAAAAAATAACGATGATTCAGTCAAATTTCAAAGTTTTGAGTTAAAACCTTTTTTACGGCTTAACGGATTAAGATATTTCAAGGTTTTGTTCTATGTGTTTACTTAAAACTTTTATCGTCAATTTAATGGTGTGCTTAGAATTAAAATCAGATGCTGAGTCAAAATTTAAAGTCAAAAAATCAAAAAAAAAAGATCGAGGCAAAAAAAAATTTAATTTCGAAGTGAAATATGGGGATTTTTATAAAAAACTAAACTTTTGCCCAGTCCGTCAAACACTGGGAAGGTGGTTTTTCTTTAATGAAAAACTTATTTTTGTTACTTCTTTATATTTTTTCGTAAAACATAATTAGCTCTAAATTAAGTAAAAGAAAAGGGAAACAAGACTTAATTTTTTCTTTGAAAAAAAAAACAAGCTTGGCGACGGACGCGAAAAAAGTGGACTTTTTCTGGAATTACCCATATCTCAAATTATAGAAGATACAAAAGCAATTGTTTTTTTTGTCTAACGCGCTTAAAATCTTAGAAGCCGGTCAGTGTTTAAGAAAGCTACAGGCCGCACATAGTTTTTCTCCCCTGTATGTCCGCCTCTGGTGCAGGTGCAGACTTCAAAACACAAGATTCTGAAAACTATGTATACATACTCCTCCTCTACAACCATACAAATCCGTTCAGTAGTTTAGAAGTATTTATTACCACTTTTTTAAATTTACGCCACTGTGCGTTGCAATAAATGAGTGATATGTATTAGAGGGCTGCACAAGCATACTCGAAAATACTCGTATGTATGTTTGTGTGTGTATGCATGTATGTTTTGTTGCATATATGTATATTTGGTCGTGGCTATGTATGTACAACATTCTACGAATACATTTGAGCACACTTTGCTGCCCTCTAATATGTATGTATGGTATGTGCTCGAGTTTAGGTGAAATATACTGTGAAAATATTACATATAGCCATAAAAAATCTGTAAGTGATAGAAAAAACTCAAGGCGCTAAAAGTATTAAACTGATTAGAAGAATTTTAGTTTTGTTCAAAACAAAATTTTACTGTAAGTCTGTGTTATCCTGTAGTTTTTGGATAAATAGTAAAAAATCATTCGTATTTGAAAGTAAACGAACGGAAATCCGGTAAAATTTAGACAAAATTTGTAGAAATTATTACAAATTATCAAGTACTCAAACGCAGTGAATATTTATACAGAAACTTCCACAAACATTTGTTCAACGTAGAACTCCTACAATAGGTTGTGGTGAATTGGAGAATTATTATGCTTATTTCGTAAAATGACCAGTTTTATATTTATAAACATACATATTTAAATTTTGCTAGTAATTAGCAGTGTCTGATTCCTTGATCCGCTTGATTTTTAACCCCCGACCAAAAAAAAAACTGTCTGTTCCCCCGTAGAGCCTAACGGCTAGACCGATTTTTATTTAGGTTTTTGTGTTTGAAAGGTGACTTAATCGAGAGAGTTTTTAGCTATGTTTGAAGAAAATCGGTCCAGCCGCTTAGAAGTTATCACCTATTTTCTAGCGGTATCCTTTTGAATCTGGCTGGGTCGATTTTAATTTAGTTTCTTGTGTTTGAAAGGTAACTTGTTCTAAAATATTCGAATCTATTTTGAATAAAAACAAATCGTTCTAACCGTTCTTCGCGGGTCTTTAAAATTTTTAATTTAATGTTATTGCTACAAATTTTACAAATAAATTATTACTTACTTCTTTCAAATATTAAAACAAAAACAAAATTATAAATATTTACATACATACAATGTCCATCTTTTATTGTAGACCGAAACATATACCGTCTCGCAGGACAATAATGATACTCTGCAAATGATTAGTATTGTGGTGAAGACAAATCGTGCTGGTGTTGCCGATTTTCACATACGTATAAATGCCTTAGAATTTCGCAATCTCGAAGAACGTATAACACGACCAATTTTAATACCATCCAACATACAATTTCATCGTAATGTTATTGACCGTTTTATAGATGTGTTCAAAGAACAAGTCAGCCTTAATCCCATTTACAAAGCCGATCGCATAGCGGACAAATGTTTCGCCTGTATGATCGCCGAACCAAATATAAAAATACACAAACAATGTGAAGATGTCGATCGTGAAGGTAGACTTTTACCCAACGACCGCTGTTGTACAAATTGCTATTGCCGTCCAATGTGGTGTGTTGAATGTTTGGCTCGCTGGTTTGCAGCCCGGCAAAGTGAACTTGAACGTGAAGTGTGGCTGGAGCAAAAGTGTACATGTCCCATGTGTCGGGCTAAATTTTGTTTATTGGATGTTAGTTATATCGAAAAGCCAGTGGGAACAACTGCATTGAATAATGACACTGACGATAATAGAGCGTGATTATTAATTATGCCTCATTTTTTTAACTCTTCTTTTTTCAGTTTTTAGCCTTCTAAAGTAACAAAATAAAACGAAATCTTTATAGAACTGTGTTCACATATTTAATGTTTAAAAATTATATATTTTTTTTAATTTTCATAAAATTACAATCATTACTTTAATTAGTTTTTTGTGCATAAAGTAAGTGTAATTTTAAGTTTCGTACTGAAATCTCTTTTACCTTTGAACTTTCTAAAACAAAATGCATTTTGATATTATTTAATACTTTTTTTAATTTTATTCTTTTATTTATTAATTTTTTATTTTTATTTAACTAATAATATAGCTACTAATAATATAGATATATTTATAAAAGTGTCTTCTTCTTAACAATTATAAAATACTTCTTAGACCACTAATGGAAATTATCACATTTATTTCAAAAATACTTGTAAAGACTACTCTTTTTTATTAGTAACAATCAAATAAAAAAATATATATTTAAAAAATTATAATGTTTGTGATGAATTCAAAGAAATAGATCTTAAATTTATTTGTTCAATTGACAATCTGCTGTAGTTGTGTAGAATCTATATTGAATTGTTAATTGTTGTTGTTAATTTCGGCAAAAACATGTTTCTAAGCAAATTTTTATATGCAAACTGCCAACAGCATTTGTAATATCTATCTAGGCGCACGGTAGTGCGCCAGGCCAAGTTCCGGCCACATAGTGTGTATTATTACACGAAACCATTCGAGCTGTTTTCGGCCCATCATAACTTTGCTCCACTTAATCATAAAATAATGAAACTTTAGATAACCTACAGAGATAACCTCATAGGTGAAGTTTGAAAGTTCTACCATAAAAGCTTCCCGAGATATGAAGGTGTAAAAAGTGCATATTTTAGTACCTATTCACCGACTGACTCATCAATATTATTGGGCACTTCCACTATATGTACATAGTAACATGAGGGGTAGGGCCAACTTCTGCCCTTCCGAAGCTATCTAACCAATTTTAATGAAATTTAAAACATAGATAGATCTGAGTCTGGAAAATGGGAACAATGGGTGGAGGTGCCTCTCTGAAATTATCTGACCAATTCTAATGGAATTTAAAACAAATGGAAGGACAAATATGCTATATATTTTTCCAAAATAGGACCACGAGGGGCTAAGGGACAATTTCTGTCTCTCCGAAACTATCTAACCAATTTTAGTGAAATTTAAAATATTAGATCTTAGTCTGGAAGAACAGAAACGCTATATATGTATATATTTGTTCAAAAATAAGTGAAATAGGGGATGTAAGTTGCAATTTCTAAGGTAAGCATAACGTAAGGAACTAATTTGCAGTCCGGTGTACCACGACACCCTGCTTTTTTACAATTCTTATCACTATAATTTCCTAATTGCATATTCCCTAATTCCCGTTACGAGAACCTATTATTTGCCAAAATGAAGTTTTTACTAGGAAGAAAATTTCCAATCAAAATTCTAAAAATTATTTGGGAAATCCTAGTGCCCATAGATAAATAGTTCTCGTGCTCAGATTTTTCTGATTATTTACTCATCGAGACCTACCCGTTTTCAGACTTCGCTGATTACTTACTCATCAAGACCTACCTGTATATCACATTGCAGCTCTCCAGATATATGCACTAAACACATTCACCACAGCAAGTTACACGCCTACACGACTTCAAATGTCGCTAGCTGCAGTTGTCGCAGCACCGACAGCTTACTAGGCGACATTTCGTTGTTGCAGTACATATTTCAGTGGTGCCACTTTCAAAAGTTTCACTTGTATAAAAAAAAATCACTTATTCTCAATTTACTTACATACATCTCGCAAAATGTAAAAACAAATCAATTTATTTCTTTAAAATCTGTTGATTGTTATGGAACTTTTAACACTCTGTTTAATAAAATAGAGTTAATTTATTTTTGAAATCTCATTTTCAAAGTGCCATAACTCACGAAATTCATCGACGATAACTTGGAATGTTCTCTATTAAACTAAATACATGTTTAAGTACCATTGTATCGGAGCGTTTTTAAGATAACGGTGCTTTTACGGCGGAAGTCATATAAAAAAATGTTTTAAGTTCCATTTTGCTCGCAATGGGTTAATAGATATGAAAATTGTATATACCAGTACAAAGGTACTTTGAAATGATACCTATATCTTTATATCTCTGCTCTATTGTAGGAGTTATGATCAATAATATATTAAAGTTTTGAACCCCGTAACTCCAGAATCAAGAGAGAGCGTCGAAAAAATTACACTAACATTTTTAGGTTACAAAGGGCTATTGATCAGATAAGGCTAGCTCACAAAACATAGTCTCTGCAATTTACAGCTCTTGCGAATCATGATATATATCAAAGTTAAAAACATTTTATTTTTATAAATTTATTTGCATTGTAGACAGTAAAGGTTAATATTTCGGAACTTTATTGAGAATATATCCTTCTACCTTCCAATTCGAGTAGTACTATCTATACACAGACAAGTGATATATTTTCTATACTTCATACATGTTTCCGATATAAAAAATCTGTTTTACTACAATTAGGTCTAAATAAGTAAAATTTCAGTCAACAATTAGTACAGTTTTTTTTAAGAGAAGTAACCCAATCGGGCAATTAATGCCTACCAGTTAATTAATTAATATGTTACCTTCTTTGGGAAAGGGATAGTGTAGAGAGAACAGGTGGTGAACTCTGCTATTGCGCGTTTTTTCTACAGCCGTATTGCAGCCCCTCTGGTGTCAAGCAGAAGCATTAATTTGTTTAAGCTGTGTAGCCATTTTATTACTTATTTTACTTCGCCGACGGTTCTGCTACAATACCGACGAAGGAGGGTGCTGTGAAGTGCTTTAGGATATGTTAGTATTAATCGCTGCCGGTACTGCTAAAGTGATCAGTGCTATGCCTTCACCACTTTAACAGTCCAACAACAGCCAAAATAATTACACAACAATGCACATCACAAAAATGTATGATGTTATTGGCTTGCCTGAAACTAGTCTTGAACTCAAAGACCTCAGGATTTGTACTCAAACGCTCTAACCGACTTAGCCAACAGCACCCTAAATCGCTGAGTTGATGTAGTTGAAATAGATCTGTAATTTTTTGGCTCCCGATGTTCACTAGTATATATGTATGTACTTTCAAATGAGTGACATAACTTTAAAATCGGTAACCATAAAAAATTATTTTTTGCCGCCTTATCAAAATATGGCCCACAATGCGCCGTTAATTTAGCTTTTTATTCAAGCGAAAACAGATATTTATATTAACACAATCTTATTATCAGTGAAAAAATAAAATTTTTATTAAATTCTATTACTGAACTCTGGCGTTAGTGCATAATAAAATGTAAACACTAAACAGCTAATCACATTTTTTTCTCTGCCGTATTTGCTTATTCCCCGGCAAAAATGGGGAAGAGAAAAAAACTCCCTGGGGAAATTCATAATTGGGTTGATTATTTCATAAATATATATGTATATGGACTTTCTTTGACATATTTATAATTTTTTTTTGAGTTATATAAAAAATCTGTATTATAATCCTGTTTTTCTTCAATATCAATAAAATGTTCAATCTGGGGATTCACAAGGTAGTAATAAAGTTATATGATTTAAAATAATAACACGAAAAAATATGACTGCTGTGAGCAAACCCCTCATAATTTAGTGTGCTATTTCAAATTTGAGTCAGCTGATAAAAAAAATGTTTGAAATCAAAATGTCAAGAACAAGTGAGTATACTACTGTAACTTGCTTGTAGTTAGCGATAAAAATTCTCCCGGAAATTGGGCAAGAAAAATAAGGAACATCACAACAATTAATTTTTAAAATGATTTGGAGGCCTTAAAATGAAATCTTTATACGATCTCTTACTATGTAATAACTACATATACAGGTATGTGATGGAAATCGATTTTGAAACCGAAGCCATTTTAAGAATCCTTTTTTTTAATACTCTTTTTTTCATCCAATTTTCATGATATTTGTGATAAAATTCTTTTGAATCTGGGCGAAGTGGTCTGGTAAGCGTTTTTAGAAAATTATTACATAAACTCTCGCCATATTCATAGCCATACTTTTAATTAAAAACTATTTAAAATACAACTTAAATTTAAGTACCACCTTAAAACCCATTTCTATTCATAATCGATTTCTTGGCAAAATTCTTAAGTAGTTTCGACCAGCGTGACCGTTTTGCGACTAAAGTGGCAATTTGCCACTTTTTCAACTGCCTTGCCACTTTTAGTGCCCCTTTTTTAAAATGACCTAAATCTGCCACCTTTTGTAATATTATGCCCCTTTTTGCCCCTTTTTATGAAATGATGCTTCTTGTTTTAATATAAGCTTTTTATGGCACGAAACTGTTCTTATAAAAAAAATCCCAAGACAAAAATTTGTTTTTGAGTCTATCATGCAAAGTCTTATGACAAAAACTATTTTGAAATAGTTTAAGAGTTTAGATCTATAAATTTTCATTATTGTATTAAAATTATTAAAAATAACACCCTGGTTCACTAATACGAACAAGAACGTCTTGTTAAAAATTTTTATGAAAATCACGCAGCTCTAAATATTTTTAAAATTATTTTCATGCAAATTTTGGTGACATGTCACAATATCCAGTGACATAATGTGCAAAGACATTATGTCACTGCTAAAAATGGCATAACATCCATGGACATTGTGACACTTTTAATAGTGCCATGGACTTTATGACATTATTATTATGACCATTATGACACTTTGAAATGTGTCATAATGTCCACACTTTTAAAAATGAAAACAAATTCAAATATATGTACATGTTTTTGACTATTCACTGTTTACTTCTGCAATCGGTGACAAGTAATAAAAGATCAATTGACGTTATTGCATTATAAAAAGTGAAATAAAATCAAGAACAATTTCAAATAGCGTCAACAATGCCAATCGACATCGTCGATTCAAACAAATATTTGGAAATTAATTAAAATTGTTAAGAAATTTTATTTTACTACAAAATATTCTTTGCGTAGCTGGCCTTCGGCCGCGCTTAAGTATTTTTTCTTCTTGGTATATTGAAAAGCGGCCTTCAGCCGGTCTTACCGATTTTCTCCTCTCAGTATACTCAGCGGCTTCGCCGACCGAAGGCCGGCTATGCAAAACTCTTTACACGGCGAAACTGCTTTTCGATATACTTTACTAATGTGCTGTTTCCATATGCAAACAAGCGACTTGAGTAAACAATTTTTTATGGAAATTGCTAAAAAAAAATGTGAGTGCCTTTCACATAAATTTTTATACAAACAAGGCTTGTTTGCATTGTTTGTCTAAAATTTGTATAAAAAGCAGTCAGTTTTTTTTAAACGAAAAAACATCAAAATTTATTCATTTTATTTCAAAAGCATTATATGCCCTAGAAATTCATTAAATATTAGAATTTGTTTCAATTATTCCCTTTTCAAAAAAGTTGCCCCTTTTTTTGAAAGAATCCCCTTCTTGGTGCCACTTTTTTCCTCAAAATCCCCTTTTTGTGCCGCTTTTTAAAAATTTTCAACGGTCACCCTGGTTTCGACCTCTTACGTGAAAGTTTTCTATAGGAAAAACAAATTTTATCTTCAATTGATAAGTTTTTGGTGATTTTTTGGTGGTTTTTAATGAAATTTTGCCAAAACTTGATAAAATTTTAAAGATTAAAAGGCGTAACCTTGATTAAAAGTGTAAGCCAAAATCTTTGGAAAAAATTACGCTTGCCGCGAAAATTTGAGAAAAGTTTTGATTAAAAATTGCTAAACCTAAACGGAATACCAAAAATTCGCTAATAATCGCAAAAACGGCGAAAATTCGCAGAAACTTGCTAACAGCGGCATAATAGCATAGTCTAGTGTTGCTTGAAAATAGGGAAAACGGTTTATATATTTTTGAAAGTGGTATAAGTCCACTTTAAAGCGAATGCCACACAGGCTAATATTCAGCTTCAATATATGTGTTTGTGTGCGTTTGTTTACAAAAAATATGTACACATATACGGAGGGGAAATATTGAAGAATATCAAAATGCTTTTGATTTTCATAACAAACGCACATAAACACATATACATATTGAAGCTAAAATATTGATCCGCCTAGCAGCCATTTAAAAAAATTTAGATAACGGTAATTTACATAATCATCCCTATTATGAATCGCACCGACGGCACAAGTCACGTCGACTGCTCCATATCCGCATTACCGTAGTCACGATTGACAGATATCGATTACTATTGTCGCCCACATGGTATTTGCAAAGGCGACTTTCAACCGGCGTTGTGTTAAAGTGACTCTCTTTTTGTCGACACAATCTTTGACAACGACTCAAACAAAAATTTGAAGTATTTGCCGTTAGATGTTGCCAACATCTATGGAAAAAAAGAGACATCTATGGAAAAAAAAGATATAAAAATAACAACCGGTAAACAGTTTGAAATGTAAATTGCGAAACTGGAAAGAAAATCAGAAGTTGCAAAAGGATTTTATCGGGGGCGAACTTGGGCCAAGAACCATAATAGCTCACGTACTTATTATCCGGCAAATTTAATATAAGTATATAGCTTGGAAGTGACGTCGACGGCGACAACGACTTGCATAATAAGGGAGAATATAGGGACTATACCTTATTAAAATTATCGTTTACTAATATTTTTCGAAAAGGCGACTTGTAAAGGTATGGTCACACTTGGCTAATATTTGCCAAAATAGCGTAACCACTACTTTTGCTCAGGGTTAGTGTGATTTAACTTGGTTTTTATATCACAAAATAAACTTATTATGCCGCAAAAAGCTATTTTTATATTATTTTTAATAAATGCGAATCCATATTTAAAGAAATATTGGAATTAAAGGAAATGAAATTTTAGCTTGTCTGTTGGTTACGTCTTTTTTTGGCAAATATTTGCCCGTACCTTAACACTTTCAGAAATAACAAATCATCTCCTAAAATTTGCATCAATAAAGTTGTTTATTTGCTTATTGCAAGTGTGGAGATAAAGAAACCTGACAAAAACCGCCTGAAATCTCATTTCTAACCAGGGCTGTCAGATGTGGCGATTTCTCGCCAAACGTGGCGATTTTTCAACTTGTTTGGCGTCTAAATGTTTAAATAAATTTATTGGCTATTTTTTAAAAAACTTAAAGTTAAAAATTTTTATAATTCGGGAAAATTACTTTGTTTAAAGAGTACTTTAAAAAAATAAATCCCACCAAAACTCGTCTGCAAGAAATTAAAACAATGTGATTTTGGTGGCTTTTCTTATATTATCATTAATGGGTTTTTGAATTTCGATGAGAAAAATTTACGAGAAACAATTTTTGGCGATTTTATTTCTACTATTTTTGGCGATTTTCTGCTATATTTTTATACGAATATTTTATAAAAATGTATGTTAAAAAAAGTATTATGTAAAAGCAAATTTATTATCAAATATATCGCACCCTAAATACAAAAGGGTCACAACTCAAAATACTAAAATTTTCAGGAGAGACAAAAAACTGTTTATGTGGAGAAGCAACACACTTAACATAAAAATAGACATAAGTGTATTTTTCCAGTTAAAGAAGATAGTGATGTGAAAGAAATTTTTGCAGTAGTTAGAGATGTGTACTCTGAATTAATTTATGGGAAAAGTCAGTTTTGGAAAATTTTGAGTTGTGACCCTTTTGTATTTAGGGTGCGATATATTAAGAAAAACTACATAAATTGATTTTTGGCGACTTTTGGTGTTTTTAAAACCAAAACATTGGAAGTAATTTTTAAGGAGCTACATTTTCTTTGCTTCCAAAAAATCTATATTAAAAATATGCAGATAATTAGTAGAAAAGCAAGTAAAAATGTTTCATTCCTTTATAATTTTAAAAAATACTCGCCATGCTTT
This sequence comes from Panzeria rudis, assembly GCA_956483635.1. Taxonomy (NCBI): domain Eukaryota; kingdom Metazoa; phylum Arthropoda; class Insecta; order Diptera; family Tachinidae; genus Panzeria; species Panzeria rudis. The sequence goes on along the minus strand of OY101447.1, from coordinate 133,428,059 downwards.
TTAAAAAATCGATTTTTTTAAAGGACATTTATCAACTAATATTCTTCTAAATAGCTTAATAGCTTAATTATTAAAAGACTTCTAAGTTTATATTTATTCACTTAAATTTACATAAAAATACAGTTCTGAGTTTAAATTCGCATAAAAAAAATTTTGAAAATTGGTGATTTTGTATCCTTTTTCCTTGAGGAAAAATCATTATAGAATACCGAAAAAGAAATTTGTCCTAGCATCGCTTCCAATTCGGTGATTGGTACTCGGAAAACAGAACTTCTTGCAATGGCAAGGATATGTAAAACTAATTAGAAATTATTCAAGTTTGCAATACTTTCAGATCGCGAATTCTACATTTTCATGACTTCTTTGGAGTATCTTTTTTTTGCTGGAATAAGATTTACAAAACAACGACTTGAATTTGAATTCATGGTAAAATTAACAAAAAATAAATAATTTTTTTTACAAAATTACAGCATAAAATATTATTAATTTTTAAAATTGATATTAATAAGATTTAAAAAATAGCGAAGTGATTTAATTCACGGTAAAATCGGACAAAAATAAATTATTTGTTAAAAAAACTCTGAAATTTTTTTTAAAAGTATCGGTGTATCGACAGTAAAATATCGTCGATACCGATGTATCGGAAAATCTGAAGTATCGCCGATATATCGGTATCGGTATTCGTTACTCCCTAATATACACATGGTCATTAGGGCGATAACTTTTTCACACTTTTTGCGAGTATCAAAAACGGCATAGTATAGTCGTGTAGAACATTAAAAGTTATTAATCGTTAAAAAAGTTCACGCAGGGATCGGGTTGAAGTTTGAAAACAACCATTTTTATCTCACGAAATTTTAAAAAATATACACCTGATATTTGTATATATTCCTATACGTATCACTTAAATGCTATTTTGGAATTTATCCACTGCTTTAGATTTAAACATTTTCCTACGGTTTACAATTCATCGCGGTTCAAAATTCGTTATATGTAAACACTTGAATAAAATATCTTATGCTTACCTTTTAGAAATTTGCTTCCCTGCGTGAGGTTTAGCAAAACGACGGGAGACAGGTGTTTTCATTACTAAAACTTTCTTGGACACTCCGTGGTACTATGCCAAAAATTTTGTTATTGCCCTAATGGTCATATGAGGAGATATGGGCCGCTTTCATAAACGCCACAATGCATTGCAGTGATTCAAAGTTGTATGTGCTTTGTTGTTGTAAACAATGTAAAATCGCATCACTGCAATGCATTGTGGCGTTTATGAAGTCGGCCATGGTGTCTCTGAAGAGTGGCATTTTGCTTCAGTTCCAACCATGCTTGTGCGGAAAATTTATCATATGTATCTCAATCTGTCTTGATTGTGTTAATTATTTTAACTTTTAACACAACATGATCTAAAAATTTTTTAAATATTTTTGGTTATCAAATTTAAAGATAAAAACGTATTAAAAAGTCAAAATAATAGGGGTCCGCGTGCAAGCAGAAAAGTTATAAGGGGTCCGCGAGCCAACCCCTCCCTTCTCTGTTTGCTTGAATTCTCTTAAAATTTCTTTAAATTTTGGTTTAGAATGGCTATTATATAAATTTTTATTTAAAAAGAATATTTGCATTAATAAAACAATGAAAATTATGCCTATTTCCATTTAATAAATCTGCTTAATTTAGAAAATCAACTTATGCCGGTAAAGCGATTTTTCTCTTCGCGTTTACCGGGAAATGCAAAAGTGCGGGAAATTCCAAACCCTATACATTTCGCATATTTTATGAACGATTTTCGTGCCGTAAATTAATATAATATTTCGTGATATCAACGAAATGTTTAACTTGGATTAAAGTTTACTTAAAATTAGGTGTTCCTAATTGGAAGCTGACGAAAAACTTTTCGAAATTTAGTTTTTTCAGACCTTTTTTATTTGTTAACTCTACATGGATTTTGAAATTTGACATGTCTGTATTATTTTATATTGTGTAAATTTTTAAGCGGCCCATCCATTATACAATATTATTGCATATGTTATTGTACATATTATTGTCGTTCTGATCTATACTATGCAATAAATGGCAAAATATTTTCAAAGAAAATTTTGCCCAATTTTCCTGACAGTAAAAAAGTAATCATAACATTGAACAATATTGCCACCACACTATACAAATGTCTTGATTGTACAATAAAAATCAGAAATCTTTAGGTATTTCCCAATATATTGTGCCACATGCGAATATGAGATACACATAAATCTGTTTTAGACTATTATACAAGCTATTCGACTTATGCACAAAATGCAACCCTGATATAATGTGTTGTTATTGCTTTTTTAAAAAACAGCAGCCGTTGCCACATTTGATCGATTTCGTCACGACTACGACAACCGTAATAAGGCTGATTATCGAACAATACGAAAACAATTATATTTCAAGTGGGTGGGCCGCTTTAGTATCTATCGCTCAATTTGTTACACTAAAAAAAGTATGGTGATATTTATGGTAATATTTTGCAGTTTAAAAAGAAAAGTAACCAAAAGATTAAACACAAAAATTTATTTTTAAACAATTTCCAATTACCTTCGAAAAGGAAACTTTAATATTTTTTATTATTATTTAAAATAAGAATAGGAACCACTTAAAATAGATTTTTTCGCTTCAAAAAATTTAATTTTTCAAAATTAGATAAATGTACATATTTTTATATGTATATAGTAGGGATGGGCAAAAAATATCGATATATCGATATTTTCTTTAAAATATATCGATATACATATATCGTCGATATTTTTAATTTCGATATATCGATATTTTTTGCAAATATATCGACAGTATCAAATTCGATATTTTTTTAGCTTTGGTTTTGTTTTTCGTGCAATTTTTAAAAACATTTCGGTACAGTCTTCATCAAATAGATTATTACTAACAAAATCTTTTGTTTTATTTATAATATTTTATCCATTCGAAAAATTATCATTCTTTAAGTGTAATTTTCTTAATGTATGTTCCATGAAATATTGGTGGAACTGGTGGAAGGATCTTGGAAATTAACTCTTTCCAGCTTAATTATTTATAAGAAAGGTACTTTTTTGTTTTATTAAAAAAAAAATTGGGGACTACGTATGAATTATCATTGTTGAAAACATATCGATATTTCTATATATCGATATTTTTTATTCAATATATATCGATGCCGATCGATATTTAAAAATATACCGATATCGATATATTTTTTTCACTTGCCCATCCCTAATATATAGTATATATGTATGTACACTCTAAAACATAGATATTTTTAAATATTATACTTTTTGTAAAGTAATGCAAACCTTAACAATTAGTAATGACAACAAATAATTTTATAAAATAAAATTGAACTAAAATCATCACTGAATTATAAAATATACATACAAAGCGGGAATATTTGTTTGCGAGCCTTGAAATATACGATCTTTTATAAAAATAATTTTTTTTATTTACTTATTTATTTTTAATCTTTCTTAGGGACGAATGATTCGTTTATAATAAAAATTTAATAACAAAATTTGTTTATTTTTCGTAGCAATTTTTTTGTAAAAAATTTTTGTAGTTTTATTTATTTTATTTTATTTTTTTAATAAAATATTCTCTTCACTAATTTAGCTCTTCGCAAAATATAAATGTAGATTTGGTTCAAGAGCGAAAAATCTAAGAGTCTTCGTTATTTTAGAAATAGAATTAGTTTAAGCACTTAAAAAATTTATAATTTCTTAATATATCGTCTGCACGAGCCATTGATTTGTCTTGACAAAAGTCAAAGTTGATATGTAAAAATAGCACTAACATTTGTCTGATGTTTTTTTTTTTTTTTTTTTTGTATGAAGTTTGACAAATTTTAGAACAAAAATATGGCTCGTGAAGACGCCATGTAATACACAAATATTTTACTGGATTTCTTATAATGAGGAAAATATTAATATTTGCTAACAAAAATTTTTAAATTTTTGTTTGGCTTGATATTTATTACATATACTTTTTCGTTGATATTAAAACAAAAATAATAATTAATAAAAATAATAAGTATGCATATATATTTTTTTTTTATAAATTCGTCTCGTAGTAACTTTTGTAGGTTTCCATTTTCTCACGTTGTCTTACGTTAGACGATGTTGTTGGGGATGAGATCGATTTTGATGTAGCTGTTTGATTTTGATAGGATTTAGTGGAAAATGTCGATGAACCATAATGTGATGAGATCTGTAAATATATAATAAAAGAATGCAATTATTAATTTTATTTATAGCCGAACTGTATTGATAACTGACCTTATTACGGTTGTCGGAGTCGTAGTCGGAATTAAACGACTCCAATGTAAAACATATAGCAAGCGTTGCCACATTTTATCGACATCGTCACAACTACGACAACCGTAATAAGGCTGAATAATTTCAATAAACAAAATTATATATATTATATCCTGTAATTCCTATAAGGAACATAGGGCCACAAATAAAATAATTAAGGAATAAGAATTGTTTGGAAAAAAATACTTAATTTTTCAACGTACACAGCAGAACAGAGTAGCGCCACTTTCGGAAGCCGCTAAACTTCCATCGTCAGTGCTCAGGTGTGTTTTGTTTATTACCACTTGTGAGGTGGGTCTGTTGAATGTGATTTTAATTCTTATATATACAACTTTTTCGTGAAAATTGAATACGAGAATTAAATCACTTTCAAGTTTATATAAAACTGCACTTTCCCAGCATTGCCATTGGTTAATTTTTCTTCATTCCCATTTTTCTGATTCTTGTTCTACTCAAGACAAACTTTTTTGGTTTGATTTTTATACTCAAGTATATATGAACATGTAAACATGTGAAAATCTCAAGCCAGTAGCTAATTGTTTATTAATATGATTATTTCGAACGTATTTGCTTTGTGAATCCAAACTGATTATTAGGCTAAGGTCCGTGGCGTTATATTCAGAAAGAATTGGGCATGATTAATATTCCAAGGAACAAGGGAAAAATTAACATCAACTTAATTTTCAACAAAGCAAATACGTTCGAAATAATCATATTAATAATAGCTTTTAGTTAGTTTTTTTTATAATATACAAATTTCCTTCCTGAAATTTTAGTTTTTTTTTACTAATTTTGCCCTAGCACCTGCATTTATAGCCAGGATGTCTTCATTTAAAGCAAGAGAATGCTAACTTTTTGGAACACCCTGTGCACAGTTCTTTACAGGCACCTAAACTCGAAAATTATTTTGAAAATTGAAGATTTTCGACCACTGCCAAATGTAGGGTATATGTCCAAAATGAACAAAAATGTCCGCTTAATTCAGCTTTAAAGCATGGCCTTTCAACGTGTATAAAAATAAAATTCACATTTCTAACAAAATTTTTTACAATTTTAAAAATTATAAAAGCATTTTTGTCGGAAAAATCGACGATTTTTTAGTTAAATTTCAAAGTTTTGAGTTTAGACCTTTGTTACGACTTAACGGCTTAAGATATTTCAAAGCTTTATTCCCCGAGTTAACTTAGAATCTCATCAGCAATTTAATAGTGTACTACAAGTTGAAATCAGAGGCTTAGTAAAACAATTACTACCAAAAAACCAAAAAAAAAATCGAGGCAAAAATTTAAAATTTTAATTTCGAAGAATATCTAATAAACTTTAAGAGATAAAAAAATAATTGTTAGCACATTTATTTTTTCTAGCAAAGTCCAACGTGCCTAAAATTTTACAAGTCGGTTAATATTTACGATTGTTACAAGCCGCACAATGTTTTGCACACCCGAGGTAGCCAACTTTCAGCCCTTGTAGCTCCGCCCCTGGTGTAGCTAAAAACTTAAAGATACACAAATCTGAAAGCCTGGCTCCAACTCAATATTTATGCAAATCCATTGAGTAGTTTAGAAATTCCATAATTATTACCACATTTTCTAATTTACACCACTGTGTGGCGTATCGACTACAAATGGATGTGCCCTTAATAAAGAACGTGTTGTTCGCAAAACAAGATCATGTTTCGGGATCAGATTTCCTGATTTCATTACAACATATTCCATTGTAGTAGTAGTAAAAAAACAGCGAACGCGCCCCACGTTGCGTTGATGATCCAGAGAGTCAATAGAGTTAGCTACCCTACTGTTGCTGATAAGCTTCTTCACCCCCTGCTGTGTGCGCTCGAGTAACTTCTAATTAGAGTTTGAAACGCCGGACCATACATGAGAGTTGTATTCCATTTTCGGTTGGATGTAGCTGGTATAAATATTAAGGAGATCAGATAGAGTGAAGTATCTCTTACACCGTCTTAAGATATCGAGGCACTTGAAAGTTTCTTTTGAGACTTAAAAAATGCGATCAGTCCATCAAACGACACGCTGAATTTTTCTGCCAGACCACCAAGAGCTTCTGATTTCCCATTACTTATACTATCCGTTATTACCGATGGAGCAGCAAGAAGCCGGTCATACGTCTGTGCGTGAGTATACAGCATTGTGTCTTACGAGCATTAAAACCTACCCTATTCGCACGACCCCATTCAGAGATTGCAATAATATCGTGATTGAGTCATTCATGTTTTGCCTCATGGTTCCAATCTCCGACAGGCTGGGCCTATTACTGATTGAATATGAATGGCAGATGCTGTTGTCATCTGCAAAAGAGTAGATAGGATTATAAGTTTTACAGAGAAGACCATTAAGAAAAATAAGATAGGAAGTAGAACGGAGCCTTGCGGTACCCCTGAATTAATCTTGAGCCAGTTTGATGAGAATGATCGATATAAACCGAGAGAAGTCATCACCGACATCAAAAGCACTATGTTTTGATAAAAGTGTACCATGCCACACTCTACCAAACGCCTTAGAAATGTCCAGAGCCACCAACTTTCTTCTTCTGAAATGGTGTATAGTGTTATACCATTTTCCGAAAGCCACACTCGCTGTCGCTGATTGAAATGTTGGACTCCAAATACTTCCCAAGATGGATTGGGCGGTAATTTTCTGGGTTACTAGCCTCCCCCTTTTTGGGGATTGGTTTTACATTGACAACCTTCCAATACGATGGAAATTCACCAGCTTAATATAAAGCGCTGAAGAGAGTTGCCAACGAATGCGCTAGCGTCGAAAAGCTCTGCTTCAAGACCAGTGCTAGGATACCATCCGCCCGGGAGACTTATTGATGTTGCGATCCACTAAAACCTTTTTTTTTTTTTTGGCAAGTGAGACCTTCTTGCAAATTATTCAGCCAGAAGATTAGCTCTACCAACCGGGTCAATGAATATTTGGTCTTCTTTTAAAAGAGTCGGAATTGAGAAACCCTTTTAACGAATAACCACAAGCTCTGCTTAACCCGAGGGACAGCACAAAGACTCTGTTCGTACAAAGCTTTCATTCCAAGAAAAATTGTGTTTTCAACTATTATTGTCATGGCATTGACATTATTGATTACGAAACATAGTTTTCGCTTAAACGGACGAAAGAATTCCTGGAGCTCAGCCCAACAAGCCTTTTCGTAAATAAATTTTTAACGCCTCGTAGCTGTTTGTGAAACGTTACGAAACTGTGGGAACGAAAAATTCAACAAAGCTTAAATTGTATCAAATACGTCACGTTAGTGCCGTGGTACCAAGGCAGATTTATTTACCAGGTACTCTTGATTTCACAGATGTTTACTCTTTTTTTATTTGTGGCTGTCAATTTTGTTTCAAAATACATACACTCTAAAACATTACTTCAAATTTAGGATCATATATTGTCTAAATTTGTGTTGAAAATATCTTCTTGTCTAAAATTACATCGATTTTGTAGTTATTTTATTAAAGAAAAAACCTTTAAAATTAAACATATTTAGTACAAGTGGAAAAAACTCAACATAAAGTATAATACGGTTATGGCTGAATGGTAGATATGTATGTCAGACTATCAGTCAGGAGGCCGCGGTTCAAACCTGCACGCAGCCAATCGCTTTTTTAGTAAAAACATTTTGTTCAAAATAATGCGTGTGTAATTTTAGATCGATAATAATCGGTAAAGTGTTGCCGACTATTATCGACCTAATTTTCAACAAAAGTGTTTTAGAGCGTAGGTTATGTTGTGTTTTAATAATTAGACATTTTCAACGAAGTGCGACTGCATGGTAAATAAATCTGCCTTGCCATGGTACTAAGAAAGTCCAAAATGTACCAAAAAATAATTTTCATCCCTGTAAAAAATACTTATTTATTTAAAAAATAGGAGCGGTTTATTTAATAATTATTTGTTAACTTTATTAGAAATAAAGTAATGATAATAAAAAACAATTTTTATAATTAATTGCAAAACACTGAAAATCAATACATAGTGATAAAAAATTTGTCTGCAAAAAAAATGGGTAAGTCCCTTTGAAATAATTCAATTTGCCTGTACTTTTCATTATCTTTAACACAATTATTATATAAAAAAAATAAGAAATACGACATTTGCAAAAACATTTTCAACAAATGAGTGAATAAGAAAAAAATTACATCAAAACACTTTTCCAAAAGATACCATTTGAAAATCATAATCTTATCATTTCAACCCTCTATAAACTACTTAGTTAGTTTATCAGCGAATCGGATGAAAGGGTTCGAAACCGAAGAAATTTTTGTGTGTATCTCCACTTGTATCTCGTTTTAAAAAGTGCACTTGTTGTATCACAGTTTTTCAGGGTTATAGAAACTCTGTAATTCGAATTGAAAAAAAAAATCCTTTCGAATTGCAATGAAAATAAGATTACACTTCAAGAAGCTTCCTTTTCAAATCGAATTAAGTAGTAACTCTTCGGAATAAAGTATATGTTCATTCGGTTAATCGTTAATCCATACCCTCAAATAAGCAGAATGTCCATCTTATGTCCATGTAGAAGCTTACTGAATTTCTCAAGAAGGACTAAGACCAATTCCAGAACGAGTTGCGGCAATACAAGAATATACTTTACCAAAAACTGTTAACGATTTAAGCAGGTTTCTTGGAACCTTAAATTTGTACCAACGTTTTATACCTAAAGCAGCTAGTGCTCAAGCAACTTTGAATTCTCTTAAAGCTGGCCAGAAGAAAAATGATAAGAGACTTGTGTAGACTTCTGAACTACGTGTCGCTTTTGATAAATGTAAGACTCAATTAGAAAATGCAGCTCTTCTTTCGTATCCAACTGATTCTGCATCTACTTCCTTGTGGGTGGACGCATCTGATGTTGGAATAGGTGCTGCATTCCAGCAGCATGTGAATGGTACATGGAAACCTTTAGGATTTTATTCAAAAAAACTGTCAGGTACACAGAGAAGATATAGCGCATATGATCGTGAACTGCTTGCAGCTTATTCTGGTATTAAGCACCTCCAATATTTTCTAGAAGGACGCCAGTTCTGCATCTATAGAGATCACAAATGCCAAATACTAATGTTAAAGCTATTTGCGATATATTAACCGGCAAAATAAGACCCTTCATAACAGAAAGTTTTCGTAAAACCGTTTGCGACATGATTCATAATATCTCCCATCCTGGCTCAAAATCATCACACAAGCTAATTTCTGATAGATTCGTCTGGCCAAATATGCAGAAAGATATTTCAACTTGGTCTAAATCTTGCAACAAGTGTCAACAATGCTAAGTTCAACGTCATACTAAAAGTCCAATCGGAGAATTTCTTGTGCCCGATGAAAGATTTAAAATTGTCACCATAGATATAATTGGACCACTTCCTCTGTCAGGTGAATATCGATACTGCCTGACATGCATTAACAGAATTACACATTGGCCAGAGCCAATACCGCTGAGTGATATCACATTTGAATCAGTCGCTAATGCATTCCTCACTGGTTGGATATCGCGATTTGGAGTACCTATGCAAGTTGTTACTGATCAAGGTCGTCAGTTCGAATCCTTGTTGTTTAGAGAGTTTTCTAAGCTCTTGGGAATTCGTGTTCACCATATTATACCATATCATCCTCAGGCAAATGGGCAAGTTGAACGTTGGCATCGAACGCTTAAAGCAGAAATAATGTGCCATTACTGCATTACGATGGGCGTCATACCACTCCTCAGGGCAATTCTAGTTTCTGGTCAACAAATCGTTGAAATTGATTACTATGTATGTTGAGAGTTTATATGGTGCTTGGTTTCTCTCGCCGATTTCTCTTTCGTCTTAAGTTTTCACATTTCTGCGTGATTCGCTTCAACTTAGTCCTTGTCGCAGGGACTATCAGAGCAGATACTCTCCCCTTTTTCCAGTTGAGTTACTTTAAAGATTAATGGCACTTCGTCCTTAAACCTTCAACTATCAGCGATCTACATCCACTCCAGGTCATCGCCGTTAATCTTTTTTCCACTTCACACCCTGACAAGTATGAAGTGAGTTTTAATGCAGCTCTCGGTAACTCGAATCATTGGACCATTTCCACCTCCTTTTCGTTTTCAACATTTCGTAATGTCTTAAAATAGCTACGAGACGCTTAAAATATATCTACGAAAAGTCTCGACGATTTCTTCCGGCATTTTAACTGGAAACTATGTTTCCTAGACAATAATGTCAATGCCATGGGGAGAATTATTGAAAATACAATTTTGCTGGGAGTAAATCATAATTAAACGTAGAAGTCTTGGCTTAACCAGGCGTGCAAAGACGCAGTCAGATTCAGACAGGAAGCATTCAGTAGTATCTGGCTTAGTTATGTTTTCAATTCGAAAATATCAAAAAATGTCCATTGTAGTGAAATGGTTTTGTTGCGACAGCGAAATTAAACAAAAACGTTTACTATACATTGCGATTTCTGCGATGTTAGTAATTTTTTTTTGCAAATTTTCGATATTTTTTCGATTTATATAATCTTCTGAGATTTTGTAATTTTTCGACAACTTGCGAAATTTTCGCGTTCTTTTCGAGTTTATTTAATTTTTAATAGTTTTGGCGATTTCTAATCAGTTTTAACGCTTGTTTCCGATTTTGCAACTTATCACGAATGTTTGCAATGTTCGTGATAAAGAAGCTTTTATAGTTTTCGCGAATCGTAAACAATGGTGCCTATTATGAGCATCATTCAATTTTGGACTGCGATCGAATTAATTGATCGAACGAATTTTCATTCGGTATTATGGCTCACATTCGATAAAAATAGCGCTATTGTGAATTTCACTTAATTTGATTGTTCACAATAGTACATATTTATCACATGGCACTATAAATAATTATTGTTTGTTTACAAATTTATAATATATTATGGCTCACATTCGATAAAAATAGCGCTATTGTGAATTTCACTTAATTTGATTGTTCACAATAGTACATATTTATCACATGGCACTATAAATAATTATTGTTTGTTTACAAATTTATAAAAGAAAACATTTATTTAATTATTTAAGAAATTTATTATTTGACATATTGTCATAATTTTATTTTAAATGAAATTTATTTGCTAGAGTTTAAGCAATTGTCTATATGCAGCATTTCGTTGGTGCTTTACCAACTCATCAGTAGACTTTAAACACAATTTTGAACAGTTACAAGCCCTTTATCTTACGTACAAACTTTTAAAAACCATTTGAGAATTTACAAATACATAAATGATTTTCAAAAAATAAGCATAGTAGGCTTTGAAACTTATACAAAACCCAGCAAATAATTTTTTATTCGACATGTATCTATTTTATTTTTCTAATAATTAATTAATTAATTAATTAATTCTTTTTCTATTATTAATTTATTTAATTATTAATTAACATGACTATGAAATTAAAAAGAAAAAATTTACAAATGGTATTTGTAAACAAAAAACAAACAAAAATTTACATTTTCAATACGTTTTACAAACTATCATACCGCATCGAAAGCAAAATTTTGTTCGATTGAAAATTCGGTTTACAACGAAATTTTCGACACTGCTGCCGGCTCATAATACGAATTTGACATTCGATACTCGATGTTCGATAGCCAACGAAGATCGAACATTGAATGAAACTTATAATAAGGGCCAATATTAGACTTTGCTATTATGCCGCTGTTAGCAAGTTTTTGCGAATTTTCGCCATTTTCGCGTTTTTTACCGAATTTTTAGCATTCCTTAGAGTTTTAGCGATTTTTAATGCAAATTATGGCTTGTTTAAAATTTTGCAATTTTTCGCGAATTTCTGTTATTTTCGTGAAAGATGTAATTCTTTCCAAAGTTTATGGCTTTCTTTATTTATTTTTATTTAGGGACTTAACATTTTGGCAAGCTTTTGCGAATTTTCATGATGTTTTGCGCCTTCTCTTGAGTTATTGACTTATCTTACAGTTTTAGCGAGTTTTATCGATTTTAGTTTAGGGCTCGTTTCTGATATTGCGATTTTATGCGAATTTACAATATTTTCGCGATAGGTGTGATTTATTCCAAATTTCTGCCCTTTTTAGAGTTTAAGACTTGATATCGATTTTTGCATTTATTATTATTATTATTTTTTTTCTTTGCAAATAATCATAATTTTTTGTTATGAACATTTATGCAAGTGATTTTTGCCGCAGTGAAGATTTGTATAACTTGGTATCCATGGACTACAAAAATATCCATAGCAAGGCAGAGAGTTGGAGTAGAACTGTTAGTTCGTCAAATTTCACTGTGTTTCAAAAGACGAATTTACGCAACGAATTCTTCCCGACAAGTTCGTGCGAAAGTTTAACTGCTGCTCTAATTTTATTTCAAATTTTATTAGTATTTATGTACTCGTATTTTGTAATCAACACCACTGTGCTACATATTTGCCGTGTATTGTAGACGATTGACGTTATTTGCTTCATATATTGCATTTTAAAGGAAACTTATCTATTTATTCAGTTTTCTATACATAAACAATTTTGCAAAAATAAATTCAATATTTTTATAGAAAAAGTGATACGTTAATGTTTAAAAATAAATTTATTTTATCTTCAAATGTTATGAGAGGCTTAAGAAGGCTTCAGAACAACAACAAAAAAATAAAATTATATAAAGAAGCAAATAATGACATGCTAGAAATGAATAAACTTTAAGTGAAAAAAAAGGAAAACAACAACTCAAAACAAGTGTGTGACATACAAAGTGATTACAGAATTTATGTGAGTAAAAAAAATGTTTTACGTACGTCACATAATTAATTAATTATCAGTACAATTTTTTTTAATGAGCGCCAGCCGTTGGGTTTTTATATCGCAACATAACGAAAAGAGAAAAACGGAAGTGAACATATTAACGGAAGTTTTCATGTTCTTACGACATTAAAAGCGATAAGAACTCTAATGTAATGGGAATTAAAAAAAAAAACAAAAAAAAATACAATACAAGACGTGACTTTCGAAATAACTAATAAATTTGAACTTTGCACTTAATGGATATTTAGGAGCAATTAAGATTTTTTAATACGACAAAATCGATTGTTAAGCATTTAATTAAAGGTTTTTAACAAAAACTTAATTAATTGTTCGTGTTAAAATAGAAGGACTGTACTAGAATTTCCGTTTTTATAATCTATACAACTCGAATAATCGGCTGTATTAAGTCTGGTACTCTGTTTACGTGAAATGCTGTCAAAATATATATAAAAAAATTTGCATCAATTGTACTAGGCTTTATGCGAGTTGTAGAAATTACCAGCAACATGTGTGCAACACATAACTTCTATAGCACTATGCAACAAAATGAAACTGTCGTCATAACTTTTGATGACCACCATATTTTAAATTCTATGGATGACTTTTTTTTAAATTTGGCTTTTTGGAAGAGGCTGGACTACCGATTTTATCATAACTTTTAAAGGTGTTGCTCAATTTTATTTGCATGGCAAATTTTTTGTTTGTGAAAATTTTCAAGTCTCACCCTTCGAAAAATTTTGGCTTTTTTTAAACAGAAGTAACACACTCAGGCAATTAATGCCCACCAGTTAATTAATTAATGTGTTACCTTCTTTGGGAAATGGATTATTTAGAGAGAACAGGTGGTGAAGTTGGAATAGGGTAGCCAGATATGCAACTGGCGAAAAAAGTACATTGTGTAAATAAAAGAAGTACAAATGAAAGAAAAAAGTACACAGCTGCATTTTAAGCAAAACATCTTAACTGCACGTCTCCACGCGCAATATTTATTTCCGAACATAAGAAATAACGTCGGCAGAATAACAGCACAAATATGTTCATGTATAAGCTTATGTTCTGAGCTATAGAACACGTATTGTGGTATTGGACATAAATTTAAAAAATTCACTGTGATTGGATCGATGTTTTTTGTCTTTATTTTAATTTATTTAATTTTGTTTCAAACTATTTTATTTTAATTTGCTTTATTTTATTTAAAAAACTTTGTATTTTTACCACAGCTACAAGTTTCTTTTGTTTAATTCACGCAAACAACAAATGCCGATCAAATTTGACAGCTTATGTTCAACATTATTTCTTGAACATAAGTTTGAACAATTATGTCGCAACTTATTTGCAAATAAATGTTTCTGCGCTCCACACGTGAACATATGATGTTGGAAATAGAATTTGACAGATGAGAACATAATTATTTCCAAGTTTATTGCTCGTGGATACCCCCAGTAAGATTCAAGGTAAATATTATATAAGAATAAAAAACTACTCCATATACGGTCTATAAATGTTATAATTTATATCTATCACAGAGCAAAAATTTATTTGTAATAAAAATAAAGTATAAGAACAGCAAAAGTTGCCCTAGAGAGCTAATGCAGAAAACAGTACAGCTAATGCAGCAAGCAGTACATCGAATAAAGTACAGTATATAATAAATAAAAGTAGAGTACGTCTGGTACGCCTAAGTGGGAGAGAAATAGAAATCTTAATTCATTTACAACTCTGCTATTGCGCGTATTGCAGCCCCTCTGGTGTCAAGTAGAGGCATTAATTTGTTTAAACTGTGTAGCCATTTATTAGTTATTTTACTTCGCCGACGGTTCTGCTACAATATCAACGAAGGAGAGTGCTGTGAAGTGCATTAGGATATGTTAGTATTACTCGCTGTCGGTACTGTCAAAGTGATCAGTGCTATACCTTCCTCACTTTAACAGGCCAACAACAACCAACACAATAACACACCAATGCACATTAGAAAAATTCATGATGTTGTTGACTTGCCTGAAGCTAGTCTTGAACTCAAGACTTCAGGGTTTGTAGTCAAACGCGATAAATATTCAGCCAACAGCACCCCTGATGCAAAAAGTATTCTCCAAAAATTTCACTCCCCTGCGACCACGCCTTCCTGTGCCGACTTACGGTTAAAATTTTATTAAATTACACTAATACGGCATGCTGACCCACAAGTGAAAAATATGACATCATGAAAGTTTTTCTTCTGAAAAGTTGTCCGTGAAGTTTCCAGCAGATTTTGTCTTGCCGACTTTTATCTAAATAATAATAACAAACTAGGCAGAAAAATGTCGAAAAAGCCCATAACTATTAAAATAACAAAAAAGGCAATAAATTTACAAATTTCGGTAAACTTTTTCGTTCTCTAGAAATTGAAGTTAATTCTTTAGTTATTTGGGCCGCTGAAGGCGAATCTGCACTTAAATGTTTTTATCAGTTCTAGTTTTCGAGATATGCCGTTATTTCAAAAATTACGGTACTTGCACGACATATTTTAGCATAACTGGGGAAATGTTCGCCCTATTCAGTAAAAATTAAAAATCAAAATTCAACAGCAAAATTATCGTGGAAAAAAGTTGATGTTAATTTTTCCCTTGTTCCTTGGAATATTGATCAAGCCGAATTCTTTCTGAATTAAACGTTACGAACCTTAGCCTAATAAACAATTTGGATTCAAAACTATCTTTAAGTTGAGTGAACATTGTTTCTAAATCTGCCCACTGATTTCAGACATACCGTAAAAGTTTGAACCTAAAAATAAAAAATTGTATAACAAATTTTAAGACTTCTCCCACTAAATTGTGAAAAAAAAATCAGAAGTTGTGCACCAATTTCAGCAAAAAAGAGCTCATTTCCTTTGGAATATATTAAGCTACTTGATACTAGACAAAAAGAATGGAACTATTGGTGTATTTTTATTTTTTTTTATGAATTTTGAAACAAAAAGTTTTTAAAATTTTTTATGAAATTTTTAGTTTTAAGGCTCAAACTTTTACGATATCTCTTAATGTGATGGGCACATTTAGAAACATTGTTCGCTAGACTTAAAGATAATTTTGTTATCGAATTTCGTTTTTCAGTGTTGTCTAATAGGTCAAACCCTTCTCCAGTTATGCTAATATAAATACATATGTATGTATATCGTCAAATGCCTTGATTTTTGAAATAACGGTATGTCTCGAAAACTAGAACTGATAAAGAAAATTGGAGTACATATTCGTATTCAGGGACACAAACAACTAAAGAAACAACTATAGTTTCTATGGAACGAAAAAGTTTACCGAAATTTATAAACTTATGGGCTTTATTTTAATAGTTATGGGCTTTTTCGATATTTCGCTGTTCATTTTGTTAATATACTATTTAGATAAAAGTCGGTTAGGCAAAAGCTGTTGGAAACTTCACAGACAACAACTTTTTAGAGGAAAATTTTTCATGATGTGATCATATTTTCAACTTGTGGGTCATCATGCTGTAGAAGTGCAATTGAATAAAATTTCAAACTTACGTCGGCACGGGAAGGAGAGTCATTTTTGCATAAAGCCTCAACTTTTTGGGGGCTTAGACCAAAAATATTTAAACTTTTAAAAATAACGGACACCCTAATATACGTGTATCAGCGGTTTGGAAGTTTACATCTGGCATTAATTTTAGGGGCGTTAAATTTCCCCCCTTTTCCACATAGTTATACTGACGCAGCATAGGTAGGTCTTACGTTTAAGGTATAAGATGTCTTTAGCAGGTCTATGAAAATGTGCCTCGTGTTGTTTTACATAAAAAGTAAGGCCTACCTACGCCGAGTCAGTGTAACTATTTGCAAAGAGGGGGCGGGAATTTAACTCCCCCTAGTGAATCCCAGATGTAAGATTTCAGAACGCCGATAAACGTATTATATTTTTGAAGGTGCCCTCTACCAGAATTCCAGAAATTCGCTAGAACCTTGTAATTTTAAAAAAATTTGATTTTCGCAACTTTTGCAAAAATGTAACCTGATTTTTATTTTATTATGAATAAAATCGTCATTAATCGATCGATTTTCGTGCAATATACCATTATTCATTTAAGATATACGATCCAGATATGATCCAGTAATAAAATTGTAATTTTTGTAATTTTTTATTTTTTTATGAATTTAAAAAAGAAGTTTAAAATTTCACAAAAAAATATTATATTTTTATTATTTCCCTGCGGAAAATTTGGTGACAATTGGTCCAAAAGTACTCGTCCTATGACTTGAGAAAATGAGATTGGTACCAAAAATAAGGAGTAGTGAATGGTGACAAAAGACATATTGTGTAAATGGTCACATATTAACCATTTTGAGAAAATTTAGTTGGTACTCCGGCTAGTATTGTAGTAAACGGCACTGAACAAATTCGATGCACCTGGATCTAAGGCCTATTACATAGTATCTATATAATATTAATTGTCTCCCTTCAATGAGACGGCCATGCCACTCAGGAGCCTGTTCCGTAATTATATTCGAATATGTATTAACTTCAGCTTAACTAGTATTTATAACATTGAAATATTAGTTCCCCTGTGGTGGAGTGGGTAGTGTACACAGAAAAAAATAGACAAGAATTATGTTCAATAAAACCATGTTATTGAAAAAATATAAATTTCAATAACTTTTGTCATTAACTTAATACAATATTTCGTTGTATGTATTTCTTTACCATGTCGGTTATTTCTTTTCTTTTCATACATAAATACTTAAAACAAGTTTTATCTTATAAAAAAAATAACTGGGATATGGCTCAGCTGTAGAGAGTATGCTTTACGTCCGGTAAGCCCAAGTTCTTATCTCAGCCATGTCAACATTTTTTTAATTTATATTTTTTGTGCTTTTGAAATAATTTTATTATTAATATGGCGAAATTCTTTATCACAGGAAATTTGAAAAAAAAATTATTGAATACCGGGATTTTTGTTATCAAAAACGAAACTTATTTTTTTCTGTGTACTAGCTTGTCATGCCGGAGGTTGTCGGTTCGAATCCTATCAAAAACACCGCTTAAAAATAAAATACGATTTCTACTTGGATTTGTAACAATAAAAAAATAAATTAATCGATAGTTACAGCTGAATTTTGGAATAATATTTATATATAACTTATATTATTTTACACCGATTAGGACACTATAAGATAGTTCAGAGACAAGTTACAAGGTGCATACAAAGTATCTATTAACCCCATCCTAGGCCATCCCCATATAAAAGTGGCTGGTCCGCTTCATAGGAAGTGTTAGAACTCGGACTGGTGCCTTTCACCTGGGGATCGGTCACGTGACTTGTTTTGTGTCAGTTCCATTTACCGTAGGGTTCGTTCTGAATAACTCCGAAATAGTCCGGAAGCCAGTGACAGATTTACATGACCAAGTTCCTTCCGAACGATAACACAGGGGAACAAAATAGACTTTTTGGTTTGGTGCATCGAAAACTATAACTGATAAAATATATATGAGACGTACCATTTTCAAAACTACCTTAAATTTTTTTTTTGTCAGCTCTAGTTTTTAATATATCGCGGTTTTTATTTTTTTTTTAGTCATTGAATCTCTTTTTTGCTTCTTCGCCTAATTTTTCCAAACTGGACTTTAAACTTCAATAAGATCTTTTAGATTATAAATCTACACAAAATTATAATTCTTTTAAATATAATTTTGTTGATGTACGTTCGTTCCAGGATATTTTGTTGAAGCTTCAAGGATATTGAATGTTAACTATTTTCAGTTTTATCCTTATAAATCTTACATTTGATTAAAATTTTAAAATATTTTTACCAAGCACATACATAATACATATTACAATAAACACATTTTTATGAAAAAATTTGGAATATATTTAAAATGTCCTGAAATAAGAACAAAACAAGATAAAATTATGCACTAAATGTCCTTAAAATATCACCAAAGCCTAATGCTAAAAACACCTGCGTTATTATACTCAAATGAAGTATATTTTTATGTATATTAGTGATTTGCTAAAAAATATTCGAAAGAAGAAGGAAGAACATAATTACTTTAAAAAAAAGAACATTTACCCATTTGTATCTTTAGGATGTGGAAAATATACTCAAATTTTAAACTCTAAATAATTCGCTACATTTTGAGTTAATTTCTTATTTTAATTAAAAACTATGTTCATTGTAACGCTTTGTGCATGGTGTGTAAATTTTTTGCGGAAACTTTTGTGATACACAATTTTATTAAGGTTAAAACCAAAACAGCTAAATGTCATCATCCTTGGAAGATCAGACAGATATCTCGAAACAACCAACGGAATTATTATACTCAAGAGAAACATATGTTTGCGTAGACTAGTTTCTTGCCAAAAAAAATTTTCATTTAAGCTGTAGCACTAAAAATTTTGATGAAAAATACCAAAACAGAGTATCAGCTCAATTATGAATAACAATTCCGCGGGAGTTTTTTCCATATTCCCTGTTCCCTTATTCTAAATAAAACCTCCCCAGGAAAATTTTCCCTTTTCCCATTCCTTTCATTCTAAATTACAGTTTCCACGGGAAAAAACTCCCAGAGAAAAAAGTAAGTATTCTAAATATGAGGGAGAGGTAGAAATTCTTGCGAGTTTTTTCCGTAAACATTTTGAGGGGAACTAATGCAAAAATTTTAAGTTCAAATTAAAAAATGTTGTGAAACAATTGTATAAGCATTTATTTAGAACAACAAGTTTAAATAAACACCGGAATGTTATATTTCTCTCTTGTTATAGGCATTTTTATCCACGCCGTGCAAACATACGCTTCAAAAACATGAACTACTTCTGCCTTCGGAATAAAGTTTTAAGACACACTCAATTTTGCACGCATCCTTTAAGTTCACATAATAGGTAAATGGAAGATTTCTTGCGGTTTAAAAAATGTACAATTTCCTTTTTACACACAATCATTGGGAATTTAAAGCATCTGGCCTAGCCCGGTTTTCACTTCACTTCCTCCGCATAAAGTTCTTCCGAGAGCATCTGAGTGACTACACTGTACATTTTACTTTTTATTTAAGCAAAAACAAATACATATTTATTTTAACACACAATCTTATTATCAACGAAAACATACAACTTTTATTAATTTATATTACTGAACTCTGGCGTTAGTGCAGAATAAAATGTAAACACTAAACAGCTGACCCAGACTTTTCCCTCTCCCTTATTTGTTTATTCCCCTGCTTTTTAGAATAGGAGAATTTTTCCCCGGGAACAAATGAATGGGAAGAGAAAAACTCCCCGGGAAAATTTATAATTGGGCTGTATATAGTGTGAATAAAAAACCCGCGTTATTTCAAAAACGCGAGCTGACTGAACAAATCTAGTTTAACATAGTAATAAGGGCTCATCAACAGGTACAAAACGGAGGTCAAATTTCGGGTACCAAAACTCTATTCCGCTGTGTAATTGGTGAGACGCATCAGGGAGTAGTATCATAAAGCCTCGTGAAAGTCAGCTGCGGTTCCGTTGGGTGATGAGCGGCGGCAGCCTCCAAAATACGAAGCCAATTTTTTTCAGTCATTTCCTCCTAACTAAAAGTTTACCTAATTATAGCTTATATGGACTATAATAAATACATGTTGCTGGCTGTATAGCGGTGGAAAGACCGTCAGCTGATACTATTAAAGTTGGGGAAAAGAGACAAATTTACAAAACAAAAACTCCATAACTACCACAGAGTCACTCCTAGAGAGGTAAAATGTAGGGCCGAGCCCCCTTAGTTTTTCCTTTTCGACATCTTTTCTGATCATGCTTACCCCCTATCACCAATCCTTAAGGGAGTTCCCATACAAAGTAAAAATTTTTATAAAATTTTAAAAATTGACCCCTACAGCTCCTAGTATGCTCCAAGAGAGGTAAAATGTAGGAGCGACCTCCTTTTTTCTATTTAACAATTTATCTGAACATAGCTACCACCTATCTCCATTCCTTGAGAGGTTCCGATAAAAAATTTACAATACATAGGGTTGCCATCCGTCCTCTTTTTCCGGGATAGTCCTACTTCTTTCTTAGCAATGTCCGGGGTTGTCCTAATTTTTAAAAATTTCTCCAGATATTTTTTATTAAACATGTTTTTCCTTTCTCTTAAAGTTGCTACGTATTTCATCCAGTGAGGCCAAAAAGTAGGGAATTTTCCCTTTTTGTAGGTATTTTTTTTTAATATTTTCAGGCGTAGGGGAAAAAGGACAGATATTTAATTTTGGGGAAAATGTAGGGAATTTTTAAAGTACCTATATTATTTGGATTATTATTATTTTCCGTCATCCCACGTCAAATTTGGTTTGTAAACAGAACGGTTTCGGCTATGTGCCATCTTCAGTGTTCTATTGAATACTAAATCTTACCTATATTATTTATTCCTTACACTTAGTAAAACAATAAGCAACATAAATAATGCGATTAAAACACTCATTACCAAAACTCCTAAAGTTTTTACTGGGAAGCTAACTCATGGTTACAGTATTTATTTTAATCGACCTTTAAACAGTTTATTTATCTGTTATTTGGATTTGAGGGTAATAAATTATTTGGAAAATCGAGTAGAGCTTTTATTAGAATAATTTTCACATTTCTCGAACTAAGCGGAAACTTTTAAAATTTATTCGGGTTTCCAGAAATTTTTTTATGAAAATTATGGAATAAAACAATAAAGCGGATAACTCTTTAATCGAAATCGGGAATTTGGATCGGGAATTTTTATTTGATCGAACATTATTTGACAAAACAATTTTTCGGGTTAATGAAAAAATATTATTTGGTTTTCGTTATTTTTGTTTTTATTGCTTTTTTAAATAACTTTTGTACCTGATGAAATAAATCTATAATATTTACAAAATGTAAAGAAAATTTTGTTAGTTTTTTCTCTAAATGCAATATATTTTTAGCGTAATGAAAATAGTAGGGAAAAATTTTTTGGTTGTAGGGAAAAAAGGGAATTTTTTGAGACATGTAGGGATTTTTCAAATTTTTCACTGGCATCACTGATTTCATCGCTGTTTATACATTGAAATTTCCATGCAACTATTTTGACAATTATTCAATACGAAATTGCCAATTCGCAAGGAACTGTTTTTAAACAAAAGTTTTTTGCAAGAAAACGTTTTTCTATTAAAAAATATTTGCTTGTCTTTTTAAATGTCAGTAATCTTATAACTAGAAGGGTTGCACTATTTTATAATATTTTTCGTATATGTATAGACGTTGACGCTTATTATAATATGATGGAAATCGATGGATTTCAAATCTTTCAATTTTATCAAACTAATAATAGCCAAATATGTGTTATGTAAATCGTACGAGATAGAATTTCAGATCGAATAAAATATTCTAAGTCCCGAAAACAATAAAAACATGAATAAGTCATTTTTCAGGAGATTTTGTTTTTTGAAATCGACGTGATTTGAAATCGATATGTGATGATGCTGCTGAAAAGGATACTTCCAGCAAGAATTTTCACTAGTCAATAATATCTGCTTGTGTAAATTTTGTCGCTTTTGAAATTATGGTTGATATCACTGCTCAGACATGTTCCCCCACTATAAAAAATTAATTTATACCTATATTCGCATCCGAAATTAGTTAAAAAGCGATTTTTCCCAACTACTACCTTCTTCTTCCACTATATTGCTAAACTTCAAAATTCATTTACACAAAACTATGGGTGAATTCGTAAATGCAGTAAATTTGTGCAACCGATCTGCAAACTATTACAACAGTAATAAAAATGCTGCCGTTGCTCCAACAATCTGTAGCGGCACTGTCAAATGTTTGTATAAAGAAAGTTTCGACAAAAAAAATATTACGAAGTGTTTGATTTCGAGCGCAAAACTTTGATTATTGCACAATTACTGTTCTTACGAACGTACCCTATATTTTTACATTTATAATGTTCTAAAATTCATATCTCGGTAAATTTTTGGAAATTCGGGGAGAAAACGGCATTATTTTCCTAGTTTTATGAAATGGACACTCTAAAACATTACTTCAAATTTACAATCATATATTGTCTAAATTTGTGTTGAAAATTTCTCCTTGTCTAAAATTACATCGATTTTGCAGTTATTTTATTAAAGAAAAAGACTTCATATTAAACATATTTAGTCCAAGTGGAAAAATTTTGCATAAATTATAATACGACTGTGGCTGAATGGTAGATACGTCAGACTATCAGTCAGGAGGTTGCGGTTCAAACCTGCACGCAGCCAATCGCTTTTTTTTAGTAAAAACATTTTGTTCAAAAATAATCCGTTTGTAATTTTAGGTCGCAAGTAGTCTGTAAAGTGTTGCCTACTATTATCGATAAGGTCCCTCTTCATCAGGATCATCATGTATAATCTTAGCAGTACTCTACACTAGTTTAAAGTAGAAAACGAATACACAGAAATGTGAAAATACTCATTCTACCTATATTTAGATCGGAATTGTTAAATTATATTTGATTCTGATATTTTGAAAGATCCAATTTAAAATGATTAAATTTGCAGCAATAATCCGATATATTTTGTGGTCTGTTTAAAATGTAAAGAAATATATCGCGAAAATAAATCCCCAGTTTGCGAACAAATCCCTTTAAATGGAAACGCAGCTCTTGCCAACAAAACAAAATTTCATGCAATTAATGTTATGAAATATTTCATCGTGTAAATTCAGTCTTACATCGAAATTTTTGAATTGTCGAGAGCGCTGTATTATCGTTGTCATTTCAAATGATTGCCAAAGGCTTTTTGTTAAATTAATCTATTTATAAAAATATTGTCCTCTTTTTTGGGTCAAATGTCCTCGTTTTTTGTGGTTGGCGTCCTCTTTTTCTTAAAATGGAAATGGCAACCCTAACAATACAGACTAGAAATAAATTGAAGAAAAAGTCCCATAACCGCCTAAGAGTTCCCCCTAGGGGAATAAAATTTATAACCGACCTCCATTGGTTTTTGGTTCCCAACATTTTCTCAAAACATAGTTGCCTCCTATCTTAATTCCTTAGGGGGGGGGGGCTCCCAGGGACTCCCATACAAAAAAGGTGGTTTAATAAAATTGTTAAATTTGGCTTCATCAGCGCCTATGATGATCCTGGACGGGTCAAATGTATGACGGACTCCCATTAATTTTTTACCACCAACATTTTTTCCGAACATGCCTAACCTCTATCTTCATTGAACTTTAATTCTTTGACTCTATAATATATTATTATTTACAGTTTTAACTCAACTATTAGCGCAAGTACCCAGGAAACAATTTTGGCCGACCTGTCTAACATCAGAAAAAATCTGAGACTTTACAATCAGCCGAGTTGTCTAAAATTCGCTTAGATATTTGGCGGAGCAGTAGGCAGTTTTCTGGTACGATGTTTCTCCACATTATCTGAAATATTATCCGATAAATATCAGAATAGTCTGCACAGTATCCGAAGGCAATTTAATTTCCTTTGACATTTAACAGAGTAGTCTGCACATTTTCTGATCTACGTCTTATAGCTGTTTTTCACTATCTCACAAGCCGTTCCACTTCTGTAGAAAATGCAACCCTGATCTAATGATTTTATGCAAAGTTTTAAAAAAGCAATAACAACACATTATATCAGGGTAGCATTTTGTGCAGAAGTCGAACAGCTTGTATAATAGTCTAAAACGGCTTTTACGACTTTTTGCAGTCACTTCTGCACATTGCCTATTTTTAGTTTTCGTTACAATTCTCATTTATCTCTTGAGTTTATACGCACAAATATTTGAGTTTTTAAAATGGGTAAATGTTTTCTGATAAATTTCAAATTTTAGCACCGACTTTTCTCTGATATTAATACGCCAGGAAGTAAAAAAACGTATCAGATAAATCGGAAAATTGTCTGATGTTTTGTCAGACATTTCTCCGATATTTATAAGACAAGTTGAAAATTCCTTTAGAATTTCCCTAGGAAATTCGTCAGAATTCGTACAGAATTTTGTTAGACCTTCCGGTATAGTTTTTAGAATTTCCTCAGAAAAAGAGATCCGGTTTCTTGTCAACCACTCATATGATTTTCGGTACATTTTCTGACCGACAACGGATACGAATTCGGCATCTTGTGCAGACTTTCTGACCGACTTCGGACCGAAATCGGCAAAAATTGTTTGCTGGGTAATTATAATAATTTTTAGTTTTTTTTTACGTTGCCTAAGTACTCTGGTGCTTTACCCTAGTCGTAATCAAAATTGCCTAATCATAAGAGTAAACATGTTCTAAATTCTCGCAGTACCGCCTGTACATTTATTTAGATTATCGGATTTTTAATGCACTTTAGATAAGATTTTTGTTTTGTAATTGTTATTTAGTGAATATCGTTGAAAGTGTGTCACCTTCACTATTAATCTTGACAGTTTTCGTTTGTTTTGTGTGTGCTTTAGAAATACGAGTAATTAAGTTGTTAAGAATATAAAGAAAGAAATACTTTTTTTAAACAAACTTTGCTTTAATAAAATTTGTATCATTTGTTAAGAAAATGATGAAATTATTTTTGAAATAAAGTCATCAAACTTTTTTATACTTATAATAATTTTAGATCAACTGATTTTATTTAAGGAAATAACTTTACAGAAAAAAAAATTATTCAGTTTCTTCAAATTGATTAATTTTAATTAATATTTTATTTAAATCAATGCCTAAGCCAAACTGATTATGTAGGCTAAAGTTCGTAACGTTATATTCAGATCAAATGATCAATATTCCAACAAACAAGTGAAAAATCAACATCCATTTAATTTTCAACGTACACGGCAGAAAAAACAACGATATTTTCAGAAGCCGCCACATTCCAATCGTCAGCGCTTCCTGTCTAATGCCACGTATTGTGCGGCTCGGTTGAATGTAATCTCAATTCTTATTTATACAAACTTTTTGAGAAAATTGCTTATGAGAATTGATGTTTTATCTGATGCTTATCAAAACAAATCCCAGTGTTCACGTTGCTTTATTTTTATTTTAGCATTTATTTTTCTAATGTCTCTGACTTATGTTCTCTGGGTAAACGGGACAAAAATGGCTAAATTTACTCAGAAAATGGCTACATCCTCATCACTGGCTTCGTACCATGCTTAAAGCTCCATTTTTTACTTTTTTGAAAAATAGAAAAGAAAGATTTAAATAAATTTTTATCTTGATTCTTGCCCAGCCTTAAAAATCCAACCAAAATTAGACCGTCTTGTAACTCTTGTCAGACATCAGATAAATTTTGATGCCCTTCCATTCTTCTTTAAACATTCAAGAAAATATAGAGGCATTCCTCGTTTTTCGCATATCTGAACCATTTATAAACTGATATCCGACACATCGCTCGAACTTATGGGTCTATCTGGATCGAGGTCATTGTTTGGAAATATTCTGATCATTTAGAAAACGATTTGTTGGTTTCCAGTATCAAATACAGAAAGAATATCCGATATGCATATCAATTAGCGAAGCTAGAAATGTTTACTTGGGGGGAGCAGCATCTGATAATTTTTGGTATAAATTATAAAAAAATACAATAAAATAAAGAAATTTTTTTCTTCTATGCCAATGGATACATATATCAGTCTAAAATTTAGGTTTTTGAGCTATTTAGGTTAGGATGAACATGCAGCTTCCGCTCACTTGGGTCCATTTGTGTTATCTGTAAATAGAAGAAAAAAGAAAGAGGAAAGGAATAGATAAAGTGAAGGAGTGAAAGTGATGTGAAGAGGAGAAAAAGAAGAAGAGGAGGTATGGCTATCACTCGCCAAAAAACGGGGTGCTTCAGAGTTGGAACCATCTATTGCGTCTTATTAAAAGGCTAAGTTTGCTAGGGTTTATCGTTGCCAGCTCGATAGACTGACGAAGGTTTGCTGGCCCAGTTGTATCTGCAGCTGGTTCTCCAGTTACCCATATCCCGACAGCTTCTGCAAAAGTCGTGAGACTTTAGTCCGATTAATTTTGCGTGGTTGCCGAATTTACCGTGACCTATGGTCGTTGCGACGATGTCTTTCAGGTGTGTTTTCTGGAGCTTTGAGAGATTCCTAGCACGGTCTGAGTCCTAGTGGGTCTGAGTCCAGCTTTGGCCAGGTCAGCCTGAAGATCCTACAAGTAGGTTCATTGAACCATCTGGTCTGTGCCGGGGTGTGGAAACAGTTTTCCATTAGCTGCTTGCAGGCGTATAGGGGAATACCGCAGAAGACATCAACCTCTGACTCCTTTTAACTAGGTCGTCAGCGATGCAGTTGCCTGTGCTGGTCCTGTGCCCATGCACCCATATAAGGGTGATATTTGAATGTATCGCCATCCCGTTCACGGATGCCCGGCATTCCTGGACCAGGTTAGATGTTGTATATACACCTGTTAGGGACGTAATTGCGGCTTTTCTGTTAGTGAAGATTCGGATATTTCTATCAAATATCCTATGATACCAAAGCCAGTTTACCTGCCGCCTTCTTTATGGCCGATATCTTGGTCTGTAATATACTACATTTGTCTGGGAGTCTGAAGGAAATCTTGGCTTCCAGATATTCAAAGTAGACACCTCCTCCAACCCTGTTACCCCTCTTGAAGCCATCCGTGTAAACATTAAAGTGCTCTACGAGGGGAGAAGACCCTCCAGTAGACCTCATTGACTCCGGGATGGAGAAACTGAAGCCCCTATAGAATGATGGTCTCGAGGTGGTATAACCAATGAGCTCAGGTAGATTATCCCAAGAATCGATGATACTTGTACGACCGTAGTTTCATGCATTTGTAGCGTGCATAAGCACTGTTGTATACAAGGCAAGCTTTTTGGTTAGCAGATCCACTGGTAACCAATTTAGCATAGCGAAAGGAGCCTTATTAGGCTTGGAGCGTAAAGCACCTGTAATTAGCATTGTCATGCTGCTCATGACTTTCTCGAATATAAAGCGCTTGGACGCTGTTTCCATAGCCTTCCACCAGAACACAGCGCCATAAAAGAGTATTGGCATAATGACTGTGTCAGCACGTGTTGCGATGTCTAATACCCCATGACGTACCTATAGTTTTATTGGAAATGTAAACCGCGGCTCTGGTTTCTATGTTGGGTCTTCATAAAAGCTTGCTATCCAGAATTATTCCCAGGTATTTAGCGCTGTCTAATAGACTGAGAGTTGTTCCATTTAGTTTTGATATATTTGGACATTAGAGTTGTACTTATCAGTTCTTTTGAGTGAGCACTCTTTTCCGCTCAGCTCACTTTACTGAACTATTTCACTTAGTTAGCTGAGTAGCTCACTCGTTTACAAGGCAAATTCCTAAAGAAACATTTCATCAAGGCGAATTCATAACAAGTAAAATTGACAGCACAGCCACAAACAATATGTCTTGTGCGCACCTGGTGACTTTTTTGTTTATTTATAATATTTAGTTCGAAGGCAAAATTTGTTTGTTCGTCTTGATAGCAGTGATTCAAAAGTTTAAGAAATTGTGAATGAAAGTAAATAAATATAATATAAATAAAAAAAAATGGACTTTAGAATAGAGAGCAAGAAAAAGTTTCCATTGTGCAAAAAAATATGTGTACTAAAAAAAATATATTTTCTTGAAAAGGTGTGTGAATTAGGTATTTGCATGTGTTAGGTTATAGTCTGAGAACATTTTTGGTCCGTGGTTTTTGTATTGAATACGTTTCACGGCAAATTCGGCAATGGCACCACTATTTTTAGTTTGCCGTTAACTATGAAACAACAGACACAAGAAAGAAAGAAAGATGAAACATTTACCTTAAATTCGCCTTATGTCTTTCACTGAGCAAAAAACGCTCAGTAAAATGAGCGTTTCACTTCGCTCAATTGAATGAATGATTCTATTGAACTAGTTCGTTCAGGAGCCGCCCAAGTCTATTGAACACCTTAGAAAGTACTTTCAATAGATAGTGAATAATGTAGAAATTTTAAATGAATTAAATGTATGATGAAAGATAAAATAACTCCTAGTGCACAATAGAACCGAAAGCTAAGTATAGTAGAGTTCGGTTATAATGAACACTGGTTATAAAAAATTATAGCGCACAATGAATAACTTCTCAGGTGCCAACAGCTTTGCATTAATATTTCATAGAAATTAGTACGCTTATAGCGAACTGCGGTTATAGCGAATTTTCAGTTATAATGAACTGTTTTCTTAAGTCTTGAAAATAAAACTGCTTGGAAATTTATACGCTTATAACGAATAAAACTCGCTAGTTTTTTTCTGGCGTTTTTTTGAAATATTAAAGGAGTTATTTATCACAATTTGGTAAGAATTTTGTACCACTATGAATATTTTTAGTTAATACACCAAATGTGTTTACAAATCTATTTAGAAATAAATTAACAAAAATACTCTCGATTATTAGGCTAAGGGTCGTAACGTTATATTCAGAAATAATTGGACATGATTAATATTCCAAGGAACAAGGAAAAAATTAACATCAACTTAATTTTTTCGAAAGTGGCGCTACTCTGTTCTGTTGTGTACGTTGAAAAATTAAGTTGTTGTTAATTTTTCCCTTGTTCCTTGGAATATTAATCATGCCCAATTCTTTCTACGCTATGAACCTTAGCCTAATAATCAATTTGAATTCACAAAGCAAATACGTTCGAAATAATCATATTAATAAACAATTAGCTACTGGCTTGAGCTTTTCACATGTTTACATGTTCATATATATTTAAGTATAAAATCAAACCAAAAAAGTTTGTCTTGAGTAGAACAAAAAATCAGAAATATGGGAATGAA
Organism: Panzeria rudis; assembly: GCA_956483635.1. NCBI lineage: Eukaryota > Metazoa > Arthropoda > Insecta > Diptera > Tachinidae > Panzeria > Panzeria rudis. Next base: position 133,398,221 of record OY101447.1, on the reverse strand, counting down.
GAAAAATAAACCGATGGCAACGCTAAGAAAGTGCAGTTAATATCAGCTTGAGAGTGATTTAATTCTCGTATCCAATTTTCACAAAAAAGTTGTATATATAAGAATTAAAATCACATTCCACAAGAGCCACCTGACAAGTGGTGATAAACAAAATACACGTGAGCACTGACGATGGAAGTGTAGCGGCTTCCGAAAATGGTGCTACTTTGTTCTGCTGTGTACGTTAAAAAATTAACGTTACGAACCTTCGCCTAATAATCAATTTGGATTCACAAAGCAAATACGTTCGAAATAATCATATTAAAAAGTACTCTCTTTTAAAATGTTTTTTTTTTATGGCTGGGAAGAAAAATTATTTACTACGGTTATAACGAACTTCGCCTATAACGAACAAAATTATTAGTTTTATAAATAATATTCTTAGAATATGCTCTAAAAATGTTCTTGGAATCTGATAAATGAGAACAAAAGTTGTATTAAATCAAACGTGTTATTTTATTGCCTCAACATAAATTAATTTCTAAAATTCTGTTTAAATAAAAATGATTCATGTAATTTCTGATTTGATTTCCGTTTAAGTTGAATCACAAAATTTTAAATTATAAATAACTATTACTTTTGTTTTCGAATTACATGTGTACATACAACCAACAAACAAAGCAGACGCCACTAAATGTTTGCAATACCGGTTTGATTTGTGTATGTAATATTTACCTGGTACGAGTACAATCACTTTTATTTTTTTATTTAACGTGTCCATACCGTTTCGTATCCTGGTATAATGAGTTTTTATTGGTGTCTGTAACACCCACCACCAACAGCTGTTCAGTGAAGAACAGCAAAGTTATAAAAAAAAGCCTTACAGCGAAATATGTACATATGTACAAAAATATACAAACAAATTTAAAAAATTTTTAAATCGAATTAAAAATTTGTGTTATTAACCCTGTCGCAAAATTTCTGACAATGGTTTTAAATTAGCAGTGGTACAAAAAGTTATGAATTGCAAGCGGTGAAGTATTTAAAGTAAAAAAATATTTTTTTTTTATCTAAGATTTTGGATTCGATTTTTACAACGGTACTCTCGAACCCGCAAGCAGGGGCCCGTTTCTCAAAAAGTACAAGTTACAAATCTACAAGTAGAATACACACAAAACAACAATAAAATTCGTAAAAGTGTTGTTGTTTTGTGTGTATTTTACTTGTAGTTTTGCAACTTGTAGTTTTGAGAAACGGGCCCCAGATCTAACTAGATCAAATTTACAGCATTATACGCAGTTTTAAAATGCCAAAAAAGTGACCGAATTTCGAAAACTAATTTGGCAAAAACTTTCGGAATTATTAAAAAATGCTCTTTTTGAAAATGTTTGTCAACGAAGTAGTTTTCAAAGTTCCAAAAAATTACTGAATTTAGAAAATCGGTTGACAGGCATTTTTGGAGTACAATAACAAAATGTTTTTCGAAAAATTTCATTCGAGAGAACAAATCGATTTTAACGAAATTTTTAGCAATCAACGTAGTTTTTTAAGGCTAAGAGCTGATTAGATTTTTTATTCGATGGGAAAGCTGGTTTAAAATTTATATATATTTTGTTTAAGAGAAGTAATACAATCAGGCAATTAATGCCTATCAGTTAATTAATTAATGTGTTACCTTCTTTGGGAAAGGGAGTGTAGAGAGAACAGGTGGTGAAGTGAAAGAGAGATAGAAAGCTTAATTCATTTACAACTCTGCTATTGCGCGTTTTTTTAGAGCAGTGTTGCAGCCCCTCTGGTGTCAAGTAATGGCATTAATTTGTTTCAGTTGTGTAGCCATTTAGTTCTGCTACAATACCGACGAAGGAGGCTGCTGTGAAGTGCATTAGGATATGCTAGTATTAACAAACATGATTTATCCAAATTGATTATTAGGCTAAGCTTCGTAACGTTATATTCGGAAAGAATCAGGCATGATCAATATTCCAAGGAACAAGGGAATAGAAATCATGCCCAATTCTTTTTGAATATAACGTTACGAACTTTAGCCTAATTATCAATTTGGATTCACAATCAAATAAGTTCGAAATAATCATATTAAATAAACAAATATCTACTGGCTTGAGCTTTTCACATCTTTATATGTTCATATATACTTCGCATTAAATCAAGTTTGACTTAAGTATAACTAAAAATCTAAAAATCGGTCGTGAAGAAAAGTAAACCAACTGTAACACTGGGACTTGCTGTGGTAAAAGCGGTAAGATAGGGCCAGGGCACATTGGCGTTAATAAAACCCGCGTTTCTGCTTTTTTGTATTTAATTCGAGAATTTTAAAAATTTAAACTTTCAAATTTAATACAAAAAGCGGAAACTCGCGTTTTAAAAACGCCTATGGCATGGCCCTTAACATCAACTTAAGTGATTTAATTCTCGTATGCAACTTTCATGAAAGTTTGTATATATAAGAAATTAAATAACATTCACCAGAGCCACCTCACAAGTGGTGATAAGCCAAATACACATGAGCACTGATGATGGAAGTGTAGCGGCTTCCGAAAGCAGCGTTGCTATGTTCTGCTGTGTACGTTGAAAAACTAGATTGGTATTAATTTTTCCCTTGCTCCTTGGAATAGAGTTATTCACCGGCCCAGCCGTTTAGAAGTTATCACCTCATTATCTTGAATCTTTGTATCTGTGGCATGGGGATGGGCAAAATTATCGATATTTTCTCAAGAATATATCAATATATATCGTCGATATTTTTAATTGCAACATATCGATATATTGATATATTTCAAAAAACATCGAAAGTATCAAATTCGATATTTTTTAGCATTGGTTTTGTTTTTCTTGCAGTTTTTAAACAAATTTCTTCATCAAATAGAATATTACTAACAAAATCTTTTGCAAGTATTATTTATAATTTTATGTGTATTCGAAAATTATATTTTTTTGTTGATGTACGATCCATTAAATATTGGTGAAACAGTAAGGATGTGGGAAATTGACTCTTTTTCAGCTTAATTATTTATTAGAATGGAACTTTTTGTGTTTTATTTCTAAAAATTTGGGGATTATGTATGAATAGTCATGGTTAAAAAAATATCGATATAAATACATATATCGAAATATCGATATTTCTTATTTGATATATCTATGGTCACAACCCTTAATCTGCAAAGTCGAGTTACGACAAAATTTAATTTTTGGTGTGATGGACTCCATTCGTGTCTAAATCAAATCGCTACCAATTTTTTAAATCTTAATATCCTGATATGTTTCTTTGAGCTGAAAAAATATATGTTATAAAATTCGTCATTCTAAACAAGATTTGTTCTACAGTTTTGCTTATATGTTCTGTTTACCTGACAGAGTTAGAAAACACCTGGTTGGTTCCTGACAGAACCACTAGGATGTTAAGATGAAGTATAGTCGGTTCCTGGCGGATCCACTAGGATCTCATTCAAACATTGTTGCATTTTTTTTGCCATTGGGAAATGTATTTTGCCCTAAATCGGTTTCTTGCAATTCATCGTTTTCACAATTTTCTACATGGTTCTCAGCTTCGGTGTTTTCATTGCGAAGAGTAGCTTCAAAATCATCAGAAAATTCTAACTCGTCTTCGCTTTCTAACCAAGCTACTAAATTGCCAAACTCGGAAAGCTCTTGTTCCGTTCCAAAAAATCTAAGCCAGTTCAAAAAACGCTACTAAAAAGAACAATAAAATAACCGTCCTATGTAAATTTCATATATAAATAATATTAACTACCAGCTCCTGGTGATCCCTTAAGGGACCATCCAGTAGTAATAACGGAAATATTTTTTTGTTTAACACTCAACTTATTTTACACAAAAATAATGGGTCGTATTATTGGTTCTGCAGGATAGGAAAATTCAGCGGAAAAGCACACAATTTTTACGATATGCGGCCACTATACTGAACACACAAGCTTTAAATGAATTTGTATTCAAGTACCGATCAACGTGAAACAAAAGCGTTTGTATCACTGAACACTTTATAAAGCATAGCAACAAGATTTTAATGCAATCATTAAACAAAGTTTTACATATTGTTGGTTGGTTCCTCAAGGTACCACTAGGCTATTAAGGGATAAATATGTAAGTTTCTTAAGACGACAATTATCTATAAATAAGTTAAAGAAAATCAAACTGACGACAGATTCGAAGCGAGTTTTTGATACTTTAGCAGCTCTGGCGAAAAATTTTGAAAACGACTTAGGCGGCTTGCGACCACAGATATATCGATGCCGATCGATATATAAAAATATATCGATATCGATATATTTTTTTTCATTTGCTCATCCCTACTGTGGCACCGTAGCTCCCAAACGGCTAGATCGATTTTTAGTTTAGTTTCTTTTGTTTGAGACGTGATTTGATCTAAAATCTTCTAACTTATATTTGACAAAAAAAATCAGTTTATCCGTTTTGAGGGTATCATCCCCAGAAGAGTTATTAAACATTTTAATTTAATGTTATTTGTAAACATTTGTTCTGCAAATATTTTTTCACATGTCATTTCATTCATAGCATAGATGAATCTTAAAATATAACAAAATTCTATTATGACGTTTGTTATAAGATTGATGTTATCTTTCGCTTTATTGATGACATTTGTCATAATATTACTGACACAATTCTGATGACAGGGCGTCATCAACCCGAAGGTGAATTTTTCTAAGAGCCAAAAATGTTTTGCAAGCGTAATACATGCGCCAACATCTTACACAATCAGGGTCAATATTTTTATATCAACATTTACAAAAAGTTTCACAAAGAAATTAATCGAGATGTCCAGTGAACAGCTCAGACCAGTAACCCTTTTAGGTCTCTGCTACAATAAAATAATAAGAGTTGGTTAAAACACCATTGTATGTATTCAGTTAAGGAACTTTGAACACCATACTGTATTCTTTTATAATGTTTAAAAATAATCATAAGTCGAAATCTTTACCATCAATTGTAAAAGCTTCTGATATGGTTATTATCAGTCAGTCACTGCCAATATTCTTATTCTGGGCACTAATGCAATCAATATATGATGATTAAGGTGTTTTGGTTAAGCTGTTATAAAATACATTTAACCACCATTTACTTTATTATTTTATTTCGTTTTTTTTTACAAATTAAATGCTCCAATAAATACGTTATAAATATTATTAAAGGTAATAATTTTAAAATAGGATTTTCTTTTGTGTGGAAACGCAACAACAACAACAAAAAAGAAAAAATAAATAAATTAACAAAACAAACATTTTAAAAAATAGTTTTATCTGACTTAAAAATTGCGTTTTAAGCAATTGCAAAATCTTAAATGTGAAGAAAAAAGTTTTTTTATTACTTTATGTGTTTGACTGATATAGAAATAATAATGAATAATAAAGGTTGGTAATAAAATCTACAAAAGTCAAAACAAAAGAGAGCAAATAAAAATCGGTTGAAACGAATCATAAAAAATTTACAAAATAGGCTCAACAATTTGTTGCTTCGTTATGCTAAACGAATTTGTCTTAAGCTTTTTAAATGTTTTTATCGACCTTGAATTTTATGTTTTAATACCCTCCCACCGCTAGCGAGCTCCAACAACGAACACGCGAGGAAGGTGAATTCTATACATGCCCGCCAGGCTAGGTCTGTTAATGGCAAACACTGGTAACGCCACTACTTTCAGAAAACCCGGATTGGGAACACACTATGCCGGAATTCACTCTGATGGCCGAGAGTCTGGCTGCAAAAGTTGAAGGATGGAGGGTAATGGAAGACTGACTGGAAGCGATCACAAATATATTACCTTCCGGATCACAGTGCGAACGAATCCCGCTCCGACGTCAAAGAGAAAGAGGCACATGGAGGTGGAACGTAACGAAACTGGACCCTGCAGCATTTCTGGCTGGTTTCGATGGGGTTTCAGTTGCTCACACCATGAGTGATGCTGGCTCCTTGAAAAACGCGATGAAGCAGCGTACTGTTCAAAGCTGCAACGCATCGATGCCCCCTATAACGGAGTACTCGAGAAGAAAGCCTGTGTACTGGTGGACACCGAAAATCGCTGAACTCAGACGAGCCTGCCTCCGTGATAGGAGAAGGTACACCAGAGCTAGGCGAAGCGACGAGGCATTGATGGAGGCCGAAGAGGTCAGGCGATCCCGAAAAGCGTTGATGCAGGCGACTATTAAGAGCAAGAGGGCGATATGGGAAGAACTCCGGAGCGATTTGACCAGCAACCCTTGTGGACTTGGCTACAAGATCGTCACGAGGAAGCTAAACGCAAACTCCGCTGTCTCACACCTGTAAAATGAATACATAAATAACATTGTGAGAAACTTGTTCCCCACACACCCTCCGCTGCAAGAAGAACGCGAGCTCCATGTTGAGGAGATGCCAACGCCTTTTACTGAGGAAGAGTTAAAAATATTGGCTAGAAGCCTTAAAAAGGGCAAAGTTCCCGGCCCTTTCTGCATGCTGGATAGTGCGGGCAACGTATTGGAGAAACTATTACAATACAGACTTTCGAAGAGGTACCATGGCTTTCGACCCGGCAAATCGACTTTTGGCACCATCGAAGATGTAGCGAGAAGCTTTGAGTGTGGCTAGCGCATACGGTACTACCCGAAACGCACTATCGTCTTGGCTACACTTGGTGTGCGGAATGCTTTCAACACCCTACGATGGGCGGATATTATGAAGGCACTGTGGGAGAGATTCCGCGTCCCGGGATACCTGACGAGAATACCAAAGAGCTACCTGAGAGATCGTGAGTGACATCCTGAATATAGAGATGCCAGAAGACACACGCCTTGTAGGATATGCAGACGATATATCTGCGGTTATCTCAGCACGAGATATGGATGACGTTAAAGAAAACTGAGCCAAGTCATGATAAGGACTCAAATATGGTTTGAGGACCACGGACTTGAGCTCGCCAGAAACAAGACCGATGGCATTCAGCGATGGCAAGAGTGACGGAGCGCAGAAACGACCTGTATATGGACGGCGAGGCTCATCCCCAATATAGAAATGTGGACGGAAAGGAATTTTGGGGAAGTAAACTACTTTCTGACCCAGTTTATTTTAGGTCATGCATACTTTCAGAAATATCTGTACCGCAAGGGTAAGACAGGCGACCCCGGTTGCATCTACTGTGAGGCGACGCATGATGATGCCGCACACACGTTTTTCAACTGCATCAAATGGCACGCGATTTTGGTGATATTTCCAATGACCAACATTTCAAATTTAAAAGAAAAAAATTCCACATCACTCATTAAAATAGTATAAGTAGTTTATGCGCTACGTACCCGCAAGCATACATTGACAACAAAAAATTTTTTTTCAAACAAAAAATAAATTTCAAAATAAAATTCAATTAATTCATGACATACAGTCGAATTTCGATAATTCTAAATTCAAGGGGACAGAGAAAAAGATCAAATAATCAAGAGTTGTTATTAAAAAGAGTTTAAATTCTCAAGAAGGAAGTAGAAAAATACAAATTAACAAGATTTTGATTAAAATTAAAAACTAAAGCAAAAAGATGAACACATTCATATCACAAGCTCAATTATAGAGGGTAGAAAAACCAAACTTCAAATTATAGAACGTCAGCTAGCAAGATGACATTCCCATGTATAACGAAATTCATATAAAATTAAACAACTTTTATTTTTAATAAAACACTGGAAATGCCCATATGCGTGTGTTCTATGTTCGCATATATTAGTAGCAACTTTAAAAGTTTACAGCTCCCAAGATACTGAATCGATTTTAACAAAATATAGATTGTGCACATCTGTCAATAAATATCTTTAAAATGGTACAAGTTTTGTAAAAATCTGCTATATAATGTGAACACAAAACTCATAACAAAAAATCGTCTTGCCTATTAATTATATAGATAAATTGTTCTACCAATTAATTATGTTTACACAGGTTCTCGTAATTCAGCTAAATTATTTGTTGACACTGTGACAACGAAAAATCTGGACTAGAAACGAGAATTATCACTTATTTATTCATTATCAAACGCGTTTAAAGTTAACCGCAAGCGAATGACATGCTTGCGGTTAACTCTAAATGCGCCGTATATGAATGTTGCTTTCAATCAAACAAGCGTGACACTACTAAGAGTATTTAACTGAAATAAACCAATTATGAAGAAATAAACTTCGCCAAAAGTTAAATGAAAAAACCATTATGTGGTGAAAAAAGTTAACATGTTCTCTCAATGTGTATTTATATTAGGGTTAACCTTAATATTAAAAGTTCTCCCAAGTCTCATCTCCTAGATTAGTGAATATGTATTGATAAAAAACATTATTCTCCCAAATTTTCAGATCAATCGTTGGAGGATAAGGCGTGCCAGCGCGCTCAAATTTACGAAAAACTATAAAATTTATTCATTTTTTTTCCTCATAACTTCAAAAATATTAATTTCACAAAAAAAAATTTTGAAGAAAATGTTGCTTGTAAAGTTTAGCATATAGCTAAATGTGTTTCAAACAAAACAAGCCATATTTCATTAAAATCGATCCAAAGCTTTTGATTTTATTCGCAAACCAATTGATAAAAGTCACGACTTTCATACAAAGTAAAATCTTACGGCATGTTTATAGAACGCGTAGCAATCAAGACGTGCATAAATGGCACATGCACGATTACGTAATAGTTTGCTTTCTCGACTTCGCGCATATGTATAGCAACGCTGTGACAAATAGTAGTGTTTGTTTACTTTTTCTCATACAAAATTATTGTTTCTTATCCAAATAATGGTAACCATTTAATGCCGCACAATACTTAACAGCTGTTGCTTTTAAAGAAAAGAAATAGATTTCAGCTAAAGATTTTTATTTTGCATACAAAGATAATTTGTCTATTGTGTGTTGTATGGAAATCGCATTTTTTGACAATTGAGTTCCCTCACTTAATTGTGAATAAAATCAAAAGTTGTGGATGGATTTTTATAAAATATGGAATTGTTTTCTTTGAAACACATTTAGCTATATGCTCAAAGAATAATATATTTTCTTTATTTTTTATTTCTTATGAATGTTTTTTTAAAAACCAAAATAATCATAAATTTTTTTTACAAAAAATCGCTATATTACTAAGCGACGCCCTAATATTCATATGCACTCGTATGTATTTTAATCATTTTTCTTTCACACACTGTAGATCATCAACATATAATTAAAGAGTCACAACATTTTCGTTATCTAAATTAAAATGTTTCCCTTTGCAAATGTATTTCAAGATCGCACAGAGTATCTAAATATTAAAAGCCCTGCAGCTAAATGTACAACTAGTTACGTTTTGGGACAGTCATATTACTAGTTGTAACGTTACTAGTCAACAAAGGGCTGTCATCTTACTAGTTGTAATGAGGTAACGATACTAGTCAAACAACACAGGTGTAAGTACATAAAACAAAATTTTAGCTCTAAATATAATAAGTAGAAAGTGGCTCAGTGGATAGAGTACATGCCTTGAAATATGCGGAGTGTGTGTTCATACCCCGGTTGAGCCAAATGTTTTTTTAATATTTAAAAAACTATAAAAAATGAAACTAGTAAGCGCACTAGTCTATAATAGTTAGTATTTCAACTAGCATATAACTATGTACAAATGAACTAGATCGATATATGGAAAAAGAACAGCTAGGCAACTAGTCTGAATAAAAAAGCAACTAATATATTTCTGACCACATACTAGTCATTTTGTCTGCAGGGATATCTTTTTACTCGTAATATTATAATAAGAAAAATTTAGCATTGTTAAAAATATAAAACTGTAAACCTAGTTTTCTGTTTTATATTTATTTTTTGCCAATACATTTGTATACCTATAAATAAATATATTTAGGTCTATTATAATTAATAATAGTGTCTCCAAACTGTCTTATAGCAAAAACAAAAATAAGAAAAATATGAGTCAGATTTAAGTTGCTGCTTTTGTTTTTTTTTATAAAAATTAAATAAATTATAAAAAAAAAATTAACAGAAGCCGTATAAATATGCATGTGTATTTGTGTAAACTTTTGTTAACTATAAATTTAAATATATACATACGTACATACATATGTATGTATGTACATGTATTTTATGCATGTTTGAATTTTATTTTAAAAACTCCCTTTAATTTCGAAACAAAGAAAGAAAAACGTTGACATCTACAATGAAATACTAAAAAACTGAAGAAACAAGTCGGCAATTTTATATAACAAATTTATTTATATAAAGTGTTCTCTTTCTTTTGGAGACAGAGAACTTCAAAATTGGCAATGCTATTTTATGTGACAGTCAATTTGACGCTAGAGAAATATTTTTCATATGTATGCAATTTTTTTAATTAAACGCTTTATAGGCTGGAGTAATCATTGGTCAATATGTCCTCAAAAATTACGATGGTTAATTGAAATGCATTAGAGTTGCTGGCATGTGGCATAAATAGGACGTCGTCACATGAAAAAAAATTATCTATTTGGGAGTTGTAGGATCGCTTTTTGCCCAAAAGATTCTCCAGTTCCCAAAAGGCAGCGCAGTTTATTTTTGAAAAAAAAATATACTACGAAAAATGTTTGTGCCTCTATGAAATCATATTTAAACATTAATATCACAGAATTGCCTTTTAAATAAACGGCCCTCGTTAAAAAAAATACAGTGCCCCCTATTGATGTATTTTAGCACATATATAGTAAATTAATTTCAGATATTTTAAGTTATTAAGCTCTAAAAAATATAAAACTCCAAAAAAGGTTCAAAAATTTTTGCTTTTAGTGGATTTAACTTTAAGTAATTCCATGTCAAATCGAAACCAATTCGGATGCACCCTCTCCGATTTCAATGAAATTCACCACAGATAGTGTATATCAGCAGAGATTTGATTTAAAAAATTTTTGATACTAAGGTCATTTGGTTTCTGAAATATGACTTCAGGAAATTGAAACAAATCATCAAAATATGAGAAAAGTGTCTACACCAAGATAACTAAAACTTCTAAACTACAACAGTGAAAAAGTTTTACATGATATTATTTTCCATGTGCAAATAAGGCTTTTGATATGGTGTACATTTAAACTTTCTCCGCGAGAAGTTCAAAGGTCATATGTGGATGTCCTGAGCTCAAAGGGCTATAACTCAGAAAACTGTTTTTTTTTCTCAAAAATTTAAAAAAATTTATGTTAGTTATATAACTCATTCGTATACATTCGGGAAGTTTTAAGGTGTTGCCGCTTCAAGTTTCGGAGTTATAGAGCAAAAGATAGCCCAGAAGTTTGATTAAAGTTTATTAAATACAATTATACTGCTTTCCAATTTTTTTTCTGGAATGCATTTTTACTTTTTATCGGATTGCGGTCCATTAAAACTTAAATTTATTGAAATCGAATTGACTATGCAATAAAATTATAAAACTATGGATTTTATTATTATTTGTGGTACAAACTATCTTCCGAAATGATAACAACTGGAGAAAATCATTAAAAACTTCATAAAATTTTAAATATGATCATTGATCAACTATAACCCAGTCATTTTTTATCCGATCAAAGCAAATGATCCACTATTCGAAGCGTAATTTAGCAGCCTTTTAGTCGCAGTGCCGATCTTTGGGCCAGATATTTCCCCTATTCTATTTCATTCTAGCAGCTTTTTAAACAAAATGGAATTAATAATAATTGAGTCAGCCTTTTACCCTAGATGGCGGTTTAAAAACAAGTGCAGATTGAAAAACATGAATGGGCCGTCGTTATCTGGAGAAAAGTTATAGTTGGTTTAGTCAAATTTTTAAATTTTCTCCAGTTTTCATGAGGGTATATTTCAGAAATGGCAGGGGTCCGAGTCTGAAAACTGAACTTTTTTTATTACCTTTAATGAATAACATTTGTGGCGATATCATCGGAATAGGTGTTTCCGAAAATGGCATTCTTTTTTGTCGTTTTGACTTGGTTTCAACCCTTTGGTAAATCGAGCGTTTTTCAATCGACTCGATTTACAGAACGGGCAGAAAGTAAATTTCATGGTAATTAAAAAATTTTCACTGTTTTACTTCAGTTTAGTTATCAACCTTTAAAAGCAAAAGAGCTGATATTTCATATCGGAGTTGGAAAGTTGTCATTTTTATTTTTATAATTATGTACATGGAGCCAATATAAGCAGTTTGTTATGGGAGAGGAACAAAACTTCCCCTTACAAACATGCAAAAGGCATGTGTGCAGGTTGACCGTTGAAAATTTTTAAAAAGTGGCACAAAAAGGGGATTTTGAAAAAAGTGGCACCAAAAAGGGGATTCTTCGAAAAAAAGGGGCAACTTTTTTAAAAAGGGAATAATTGAACCAAATTCTAGTATTTAATGAATTTCTAGCGCTTTTGAATTAAAATGAATAAATTTTTATGTTTTTTCTATCTAAAAAAGACAGTTTTCAGCACCAATGAAGTACACCGCTTTCTAACAACAACACATACATCCGAGCTGTAAAAATTGCAATCAATTTTGATTGCAATCAAAATGATTTCAACCTAATTGATTTCATTCTTTGATTTCAAAATGATTTCAGATTTCAAACTGAAATCATGTCAAGATTGCAATCTTTTTGAAATCATTTTTTTTTTAATCATTGATTGCAATCAATTTGTTTGCATAAAAAACGTACCAAAACGTAGGTTAGTTAGCCATTTCATGCAGTTTTTTTAATTATCAGAGTAAGCTTTATTTCTAGAAAAATTAGTATCATTTGAAGAGAACGATGATTTTGATTCTGATTTAATTTTGAATGCAATCACTGGATTTGATTGCAATCAATTAATATAGAAATTAATTTTAAAAAAAAATTTATTTCAATCATTTTTATTGAAATGATTTCAAGATTTCAAATTGAAATCGTGTAATCAAATTTACGATTTTGATTGCAATCAAAAACTAGCAATCATTAATTTGATTGCAATCTTTCACAGCTCTGACATGCATACATACATAGTTATACCTGAGTGCTAAGCAAAGAGAAAGGAAGATAGCAAGTTCAATATAAAAATTTTAAATAGTGGAGCTAAATGGTCTATAATAGATGGCGGAGTTCTGAGGTAGCATACATAAATAAAATACAAACAAATTCATAGTATTCTCCTTTTTTTGTTATCGGTCAAAAATAATTTTTGCTTTTGGAATGTTGCCCTGTCACACACCTTTTAGTGTTTTTTTAAGTTTTAGCACTAATATTCGTGTAAATATAAAAATTACTATGGTTTTAAATAAAATCTTCTTGGATATTCTACACAGAATGTATTTTGTAACATGCATGATTATTTGCGAAAACCAAAGATATACGGGGCTTCATTATAAAAATTCGTCAATCCAATTTTTCGAATTGCGTACAATTTCAAAACGTTATTATTACTTTTGTCTTAGGGGTTGGTTTAGTAAAAATAAAGCTAACGTTCACTCAAAAATTTGAATGGCAATAACTTTTAAAATATTTAAAACTGCATGCTTTTCATACAAGAACGTGTTGCTAGTTCTTGTTCGTGTAAGTGAATCAGGGTGTTAGTTTCTAATAATTTTAGTACAATAATGAATATTTATAGATCTCAACTCTTAAACTATTTCAAAATAGTTTTTTTTTCATGACTATAAATAATGGACTCAAAAACACATTTTTGTCTTAATAATTTTTTGTAAAAACACTTTCGTGCGGTAAAAAAAAACTATATTAAAACAAAAATTATCACTTCATAAAAAAGGGGCAAAAAGGGGCATAATTTTATAAAAGGTGGCAGATTTAGGTAATTTTAAAAAAGGGGCACTAAAAGTTGCAAGGCAGTTGAAAAGGTGGCAAATTGCCACTTTAGTCGCAATACGGTCACGCTGCATGTGTGGAGTTTTTAGTATTCAAGATGGCATATACCCAAAACCGGTCTGTTTATCAACTAAATTTGACGTGGGATAGCGGAAAATCATTCCAAATTCAAAGAAACCCCGTCGGAAGAAAAACACAACACTCAGAAGTAATTGTGTATGCGAAGTTTCATAATAATCGGTTAAGTAGAAGTAGTTAAAGTGAATATTTACTCTTCATGGACGTGGTACTGCCCGCATTTCTAACCGATATATTATATTGCCATGATAACTTAGTATGTGCCAAGTTTCATAAATATCGGTCTAGTAGAAGTTGCTGAAAAGGAATACATATTTACTTTTCACGGACGTGGTGCCACCCTCTTTTTTAATAATGATGTAGTATTGAAACATACATAAGCTTAGTTTGTGCAAAGTTTCACAAGAATCGGCTGATTAGAAGTATGTACACAGAAAGAAAAACGCTGTACTATATTCAAGTATTTTCTACTTACTTTGAGTACGAGTCGTAATCAAAAATTTAAGTACGAATAACACTAAAATGTACTTAAATCAAGCCGAAAACGGGATAAAAGTCTTAAGTCATGTAAAAAAATATTGAATCAATAACAAACTTCTTCAATTGAGTACAAAAATTCTTATCTTAAGTACCACTACATATTAGTATAAACTTTTTACATAGTCGTAGTGTGTTGGTATTTGTTTGCTTGTTGATACCCACTTGACCACGATTTTCGTTAATGATATCAATTTCGAATATATCTCGAACATTTATCATATAAAACTATCGAGAATGACGCTCAAAAATTAATCGAAAAAAGTTTACCTGTCGCTCAGTTTTGTTTCAAAAAACATTCGATTTCGAAGGTTCGTTAGCAATATTAAAAGTCAGCCAATATCGAACAAATTTCGATGTCGCAAAAAGGCAGGAGCAAAAGCAATTTTTTAAGATTATTATCTTTATTTTTTAATTTATTTATTTCATTTATCTTTTAACTTACGCTCCAGTAAATCAGACTTGAACACGGTACCTCCAGGTTAACAGACTAACACACATCCACTAGGCTATCGTGGCAAATTTTTTTCTGTACGATTATTGCACATATGTACGTATTAGTTATTTTAATTCTTTCGAAAAAATATCGAGAGAAGTTCGCTTTAGCGAACATTCGATTTTTTTTTTAAATTCGCGAAGAAATATCGAAGAGTTTTGTTTCGAAATTTCTTCGCTTCAGCGAACATTCGTTTATATCGAATCTCAGGTCAAGTGGGGAGCTCCAATCCAATGTTGTGCTTATGTTGTTGTTTTGTTGTTGGTTATTTTGTTTGTTCGTGCAGTGCCGACAAATAGCCTGCAAACGTCGTATTACATGCAGCTGGTGTATAGTGGATTTTAGCTGTCGTTCTTTATATACTGAGCTTGCTGAGTAGTCTAAGGCGTTGGTTTACAAACATGATGAGTTAAGTTCCATACCAGGAATTTTTTAACGGTTATATTTATTTATTGTATCTTCAATAAAATTGAACTAACAATAAGTAATCAAATCTTAGCTCTAAAAATTTTTAATTTTTAAGTTCAAGCAATGCCAGACAAAAATATTTGTTTCAGCGGTTGGTTCTTTGGTTGTCTACGTCTCTCGTGTTCGGCTGAGAGCAAGAGTGTTCCTCCTTCTCAGCCGAGTGTGGCCTCTAAAGTTAATGATGTTTTGGGCTAGGAGATTTGGGTGCAACTCGAGTTTTTTTTATGTATCTTGTCATGCATTTAGAAAACACTGTCTTAACCTGCGGCACATCTAAATCTTTACGAATTCGCTTGTTTCTGACATACCTCGGGGCTGCTGTAATCGTATGGAGTATTTTATTTTGTCATCTTTGAATTTTTTATACATTTGATGCCTAGGCATTCCGTAGGACCATATTGGTTTTAGAATGGAGTTGTATAGAAGAAGCTTACAATCTAGGCTTAGAGTAGAGTTCCTTCCAATGAGCCAATTTATTTGGAATGCTTTTAATTTCATTTGGGTCCCCTTTGCATTAATGTGGGACTTCCATGTTAGACGACGATCAAGATGAACACCGAGATATTTTACTTCAATGTGTTGATGTATAGTTTGGTTATTTATTTGTATAGGTGGGCAGGTTTCTCTGCATAATGTAAAGGTAATGTGTAGACATTTTTGCTCGTTAAAGTTCCATACCAGGAATGAACAAAAATAAATTTTAAATTAAAACAAGTAAGTAAAAATATTAAATTTATAAGTAGTAAAAATATGTATAAATTCTCAAGTCTGTTCCAGGATTAAGTAAGTCTGATTTGGGCTTGATTAATGTACGCGGCGGGATTGATTAAAATACGAAGTAGGATTGATTGAAGTACGCGGCGGGATGGTTTAGGTACGCGGCGGTGTTGATTCAAGTATACAGCGGGCTTTAAATCTTGCAATACGACGTTTGTCGGCTATGACCGAACAATGAAAATAAACAACAACAGGAGCAGAACAATGAATTGTGGCTATCATCAAGCAAGCAGACACCAACACAGTACGAGTACGCCTATGTATAAAGTTTATGAACATAGTCGTACTTAAAATAAGATTTTTTTAATGAATAAAGCTGAATCAGTCTAAAATTAAGTATTTTGCACTTGAATATTCGTACTTGAATCAATCTTTCTGTACTTGAGTTCAGGAAATCTGGGATTACCGTACTTTTGACACCGCTTTGGATTAATTTAGGCACGGCTGGATTGATTTTTCTTTTCTGTGTAGTTGAAAACGAATGTGAATTTACTTTGTATGGACGTGACCCTGACATCCTTTCAAGTTAAGAAAAAAAATCCGAAATCGGTTTGTAAATGGGAACACACATCAAAAAATATACGACGAATTGCTAACCTTTCTCCTTTTTTTTGAAGTCGGTTAAAAGTTAAGGGAGTAAATTTTCAAAATTACAATAATCCTAAATATTCCATCCCTGGTTCACGAAAGCTAAAATAAAATTTCAATAATCATTTCAATGTAGATCAACATTTTTAGTTCCCCCAAAAAAATATTCATAAAGACTTAAAGGTAATTTGCATTTCAACCTACTCACCTTATCCTTATCTGAAAAGGATGTACTATAAGATGAAGTTGATGATGTTGCGGCTACTGCAGATGGTGATGACGATAATGATGATGATGATGATGTAGTAGATGCTGTTGTTGCTGCTGATGTATGATCAAACATTTTACCATCGACAGCGTTGCGATGTTTATTTTTTGATTTGAAGCGACCTGAACGTGATATGGTGAAATTGCGCCACTGATGACTGTACTCACAGCGTTTCTCCTCTTCGTTAAGGATGCTATCCAAGTAGTTTATGGGTTCATGAGCGGTCATTGTATTGCTCATATTTATTTTGCTTTTTGTTTTCTTGTTGTTTTTTTTATTTAGCTTTTTATTTAGCTTTTTTGTTTAACTTTTTTATTGTTTTTCTTATTGTTACCAATGTTTTTTAAACAAAATTCGAAAATTAACAGCAAAAAATGTTTTATTTTGTTGTATCTTCGTATTTTTTTTCAGCTCACAAAAAAATTGTTATGCTTTTAAAAATAATTTTATTTTGTGGACATTATTTCAGGTTATTTTCTATAAAAAAAAAACATTTTATTTTAAAACTTTGATTTTAACAATTTTGAAACAATCATAATATTTTTAGCTTCGTAACGAAAAAATCGGATTGTTAGATGTCTAGCAGGACACTAAAAGCAGCACTATTAAATTTCTTGTTAAAAGTTAAAAATTTTCATTTAATTTATTTAATTAACTTTTTATTACCCGTAAATTTGCTTTTATTTCTTTTAAGTATTCTTGAATTAATTTTAAAATTGTTATTTAATTTTTATGCTCACACACATTTTGTTTTTTATTTCACTTTTATGTTTGTTTTGAAATAAATTAATTTTAAAATCCGGTTTTTTCATAAATATTAAAAGGCACAATAATTTTACAACAAATTTTGCACAAAATAAGACTATTAATGAACTTTCTTAAATTAGACACTTTGAAAAAAAGTTTCTTTTTACACTTGTAGAAATAAATTTGTTTATAAAAAAATCTTTGAATAGTTTTATATCAAAAAGAACTGTTATCTTTTGTTTTATCAAAAACAAAAAGTATTTTATTAAATTTTTATAATTCTTCTTTTTAAATCAAACCACTTGTTATTGTTTACTTTCATTAAACAAACTTTATATAGTTTTATATACCCATGAAAAAAATTAGCAATAAATTAAAACAAAAAACGTTTCAGAAAACACAATATTGTATAAATTAAATGCAAAAAGTCAATTCACTTCCATATAAAAAGCACAATAAAGGTATTCACGATGATATGCTAACGGTTGTATCGGTTGTATGAGTTAAAATTTACAAAAGTTATTTATTGTTGGCATTATCCATTGGCACTATGATGCAATGCATGAGACAGGGTCTCAGAGTAACCGAGACGTGGTGCACTAAGCAGGGACTAACTACACTCTAAAACATTACATCGATTTTGTAGTTATTTTATTAAAGAAAAAACCTTTCAAATATAACATATTTAGTGTAAGTGGAAAAAATTTAACATTAAGTATAATACGGCTATGGCTGAATGGCAGATACGTCAGACTATCAGTCAGGAGGTCGCGGTTCAAACATGCACGCAGCCAATCGTTTTTTTTTAGTACAAACATTTTTTTCAAAAATAATGCGTGTGCAATTTTAGGTCGATAATAATCTGTAAAGTGTTGCCGACTATTATCGACATAATTTTCAGCAAAAGTGTTTTAAGAGTGTATAGATGCTAGCAAATCAGACGCTATGCTCTTTACTCGAACGAGGAAAGATATAGAGTATAATCCTTTGATACTTTTTGGATCGGAAATTAATGTATCCAGGAAGGTTAAATATCTAGTGTTACCACTAGATACGAAGCTAACCTGGAATGATCACGTTGATTTGAAGATACTAAAGGCGAAAAGGATACTACATTAATGTAAAAAGGTCTGTGGTCAAAGTTTGGGAATCTCGCCTAAGGATGCACACTGAATCTATACTATGATGGTTAGACCTACACTTGCTTACACATCGGTTGCCTGGTGGCCGAAGGTTTTCAGAAGACTGTCAGACAGTCAAGCGGAGGCTAGATGGGGTTCAAAGGATTGCTTATGCTGACTTTAGACGACATGTTTTTACATATGGCTTGTTAGGTGTGTGAGACATATGTAACTTCGCATGTTTGTCAAAATTGTCAATTTACATACGGTTTATAATATTTGCTTTTACACGTACATGTGCAATTACATCTGACATAACCTCTAAGTGTCCACAACAGCTGAGTTTTTGCACAATTTTCGTAAATATATAAATCGCTCTTTGCTTTTTAATGTTTTTTCAGCCAAACCACACTTTTGATAATTTAATACAGCTGATGTCAGATGCCTTGTCAGATGAAAATAGAACAGGCTCTAATTGAAAATTTTTCATCTGACTTTGCTTCTGTAAATGTCATCTGACAATGTTTCATATGTTTCACACGGCATGTATCACCTTTGCAGTGGGAAATTTGCCAAGTCAGATGTAAAATACATGTCGTCTAAAGTCAGCATTATTTGGGAATGTGTGGAGCAATACGCACCACGCAAGCAATGGAAGCAGTGTTGGGATTGCCGCCGTTGGAGCTATTTATATGGAAGACGGCGGCAATGTCAGCTCTGTGGATGAAAAGTGTTGCCACTTGTCATTACTTTGGATCCAACACAAGGCATAGGAGTATTATGGACCTTATACACAAAGATGTTAGGGAGACTCAAATGCCTTTGAAACGCATGAGTATAAGAAGGATATTCGAAATACAGCATAGGACACTCATTGCGGATGGTAACATACACAACGAGTGTTTGGAGAGTGACATCAGCATTTTTACTGATGGATCTCTTATGGACGGAAGAGCAGGAGCAGATGTTCACTCAAGTGATTTGGGCCTCTGCTGTGTCTTGCGTTTAGGGAAGTACGTATCCGTTTATCAAGCAGAGAAGCTTGGACTGATGTATGCATTGGATCACCTGATTGAGAGTCAGATGGAGGGGAAGAGAATTCTCATCGCATTGGATAATCAGTCGGTGATTAGATGCATGTAGCAAGCGAACGTGTACTCCAAACTGATGCTAGAATATTTTTCAAAACGCAATAGGTAACACTGATGTGAGTTAAGGGACAAATCGGTAAAACGGGAAACGAAGCAGCTGATGAACTCGCAAACAGGGATCTGCTGTGACGTTTTGCGAACTAGAACCCAGGATTGCACTGGCGTAGGGTACCATGAGAGCTATGATTCTACAGTGTTTCAATTCCAGAAACCTGGAAAAGTGGCAGTACAACATGTAGGCAGGCCGTATGGTGCTCAAGGTAATAGGGTATAATCGGAAAACCTTAAGTTGGTTAACTGCGTTAATTACAGCACATGGAGACTTAAGGTACCATTTGGCTAAGATGAAAATCGTACCGGATGATATTTTTAGACTATGCCTGAAAAAAGCTGAGACAGCAACGCACATTGTGTGTGAGTGTCCAGCATTGGCTAGTAATACATTGAGAACAACCGCTCAAAATTTGTTACGGAATGTTTTATAAATTAAGTAAGTAAAAAAAATTTAATTTAAACGGTTTTATTAATGTACTAAAAGCTAAAAAAAAATAATAAGGTAGTATCAATTACTAGTCACCACACCACTCTCCCAAACAATATAAGGCATTGATCATACTAAAAGGAAATCGTGGGGCGTTGTTGACTATAGATAAGAGAAGTTCGACGCATCCCAGGATTTTATTCTAGCCTGATCAGGCTCTCTATTGGTGGGGAGAGTGGTATGGTGACTGGTATTTGGTACTAACTAATTATTTTTTAGCTTTTACTACATTATTTGCATCATTATGATGTTTCATTACAATAAAACCGTTTGACTTTAAAATTTTTGTAACTTATTTTATTTTCGAGTTTTTCAGTGTTCTATATAATGTCCTGTCTAAACTCTATTATCCGCCACTTTGTTTCTGAGTCTACCTTGGACTTTTTTCATGGTGTATTGCATTCTAGTAGCCAACCACTTTTATTTAATACCCATACAAATAAAATTTAATATTTTTAATTTCCCGCAATCAAAGATAGGAAGTTACGGATTTCATCCTGATTTTCGAAAATCGAGCTTTCATCAGATCTCGAAGTGTTGAGGCCATGAGAGTCTATTCTGACTATTTTTACGATGATGTCCATATGGATGTATGTATGTGTGTGTGTGTATGTGTGCGTTTATATATGTGTGTGTATATAAACCTCTCATAATCCAGCGGTAAATTGCAGAACTAAATAGACCTTCTAGAAGGCCTGTTTAGCAGACATAAGGCCTGTCAATCCGCATTCCATACTCATTTAATTTTTACCCATGCTGTCATTGCGGCGCAGGCCTTTCACAGTCGCTTCCCTATGTAGAGATTCTTACAGGCCTCTTCTGGCATGTCATTTTGAAGGCTACTTAAGGAAGGTCTGCTAAAAAGCAAATGGAGGTACAGATTTTTTTCTATTCCAGTATGAATTTTCATAGGGTGCTCTTTCGGTTTGATTAATATGATTTTTTAATTCGAACTATTTCTTTTCATCCCAAGTAATTTTTTATACATTGATGTAGTTCCGGCGGAATAATTATAAATTTATCAGCTCCAACATAATAGCAGCATGTGTGATGTCTCTTGTATGTAAATTTCAATCTTATATACAAATTACATGCGAAAAAAGAATGCGAGAATGTTTGTTATTTCCAAAGCACTTTTTTATTTTTTAATCTAAAAATACAATACTTATTCCATCTAACCTGCTTAAAGAAGGGAATGTGGAATGTGTATCGAACGAAAAATCAAAAAAAAAATAAATAAATAAATAAAGTACAACATCCACCTTCCCTTCTACAAGAAGGCAGTTTGCATGTGTATCGGTCTTGCAGGCCTTCAAGAAGGCCTGAAATTTGCAGCCCTGTTGACTTTTAATCACCAAAATTAAAAAAGCACTTAAAGGAAAAAACACCTAAATTTAAAAAATCGCAAAAACGCAAAAAATCACCATAACTAAAAACATAGCCAAAAATCGCTAAAATGGAAAAAATACCAAAATCAAAAAAAGCGCCAAAACAAACAAAAAACGCCAAAACCAAAAAAAGCATCAAAACCAAAAAAAATCTCTAAAACTAAAAAAATCACCCAAAACCAAAAAATCCCCAAAAGCGAAAAAAGCGCCAAGGCTGACAAAAGCGCCAAAACTTAAATAAATCGCTAAAACCAAAAATATCGTCAAAAAGCGAAAAAAACGTTAAGACAATAAAACGCCAAAACCAAAAAATCGCCACAAAAAAACTAACAAATCCCCAAAATGAAAAAAGCGCCAAAAGAAAAAGAAAATTTCCAAAACAACAAAAAAAAACTTAAAAAACAAAAAAAGCAAAGCGAAAATATATCCAGAATGAAAAAAAGGGCAAAACCGAAAACTAATATAGGTATGTATATTCGTACGAAACCCTTCGTGTGCGAGCTAAAGTCACAATATATGTACTTATTTTATTATTATTTACATACATATTTTAACAATTTTATTTTTTCATAAAAAAGTTTTTTTTTATAAAATTTTCGCACTTTTTTGGAAAGTTCTCCAAAATTTTAACGAACTTTTTGATTTAATTTTATAGATAAGTGTGTTTCCAAAAATCGCTTTCTTCTATTTCTATTACGAGTATTTTTTGTTTACATATTTAGTTTCGATAAATTTTGTGATTTAATTTATTTTAATATGTAGTTTCAATTCATGTTCTTTTATTTGATAATAAATTTTCACTTCAAAACTTAATTCTTTATTTACCACCCACAATAATTCGTTACTTGGTTTAGTTAAAATTTCAACAAATTTTGAAATAAATTTTCAGCTTTTATTTCATCTGCCAATAGAAGCGAGAAGATATTGTGTGTTGATTTTTTGTTGATCTTTAAAAAAAATGGTTTTAAGAATCAGTTTATAGTCTAAAGTTCACTTCATGCAACAACGTTTCTGTTGTTGTTTGTTGAAGTTTAATCGAATTTGCTTTGGAAACCTAAAACACAAAAAAATCCTTCTCACACAAAACCGCGCGCCATCTGTTTGTTGTCGTTGTTGTTTATTTCATTATTTATGTGTTTGTTGTCTAACAAAACAACAACAGCAACAACGGCAATAACAATACCTATAAAAATAAGTCTATAATAGTAACGAACGTATAAATAAATATAAAAAAACAACACTTAAATTGCAAGTTATAAGTCAAGTTAATAGAGTTTAAGCCAGGCCACAGACAACCCAGCCAACCAAGCAACGAACAAGTTTAGTTCACTTTAGCTTTGTTGAACAAACACAAATAAATCTAAGTTCTCAAATTTTCGTTGCTGTATTATTTTTCGTTTTCTTTTTTTATAATTTTTATTTTTTATTACATAGTATTTAATTTAATTTTTTTCATTAAAATGTGTGTTTTATTTATTTATTATTTATTACTTTTTTCTCTCCTTGCGAAGTTTGTTTAAAGTACGAGTAAGTAAGCGTATCCGTTCGCAGCAAAAGCACTTTTATGAATGACACCGTCAAACGACGAAGACCACAATAACTGATTTCTGTTGTTGAGTTGCACTCTAAATGCGAACGGTTTTTCGTTGTGTTGTTGATTGTATTGTTACCTCGTTTTATATTTTATATCTGTTGTTTTTGTTACTGCTGTTTTGTTTATACAGTAATTAACAAAAGAAGTACTCACACTACATATTTAATACTAATACACTTTCAATATATGTATGTTAGTACGTTTATACGCACGACTTATTTGCAAATTTAACTGTAAATTATTGCCATACAATTGTTTTATTGCGACTTAGTAACTCACAAAAACTATTCACGTTTAACGCACTATTTGCGAATAGAATATTTGAGGTTGCCACGCTTACAAATGTTTGATAATAACAAACAATACATAGATAAATATTGCACAAAAAACATTGATAGAAGAAAATAATAACAATTAAACAAATAATTATTTGTTATTTTATATATTTCAACTATTTAATACTTTATCGATTCTTATAAAACTTTTTATAAACAGTTCGTTCCTGTGACAGCACAACATAACGACAAAAAAAGTGGGCAGTGCCATGCCCATTCAGAGTAAATATTCTTTTTAAGCTACTTCTACCTAGCCGAATCTTATGAAACTTAGCACACATATTAAGCTCCGCTATAAATGCAATACTATGCTTAAAGAAATGGGCAGTGCCACGTCCAAGCAAAGTAAATATATTTTTAAACTATTTCTACCTATATTTCCCATCACTAGATCGGGGCATGGCTATTACAATCTTGTATTGGTCGGTTTTTTTTTATACATTACTTGAAAACTTCTTATTTCGCTGTTTTAACTATTATTTCAAACATGTTTGAAAATTTTTGGCGGACTATTTTTAAAAAGGTTTTATTTCCTCGAATATCGCAAAAAATCGCAGAAAACGAAAATTGGATTAAAATTGCAATACTCCAATTTAACCACTTCTGGCAGCCTTATGGTGGAAACAGGTTGCAAACATTTTAAAAGCTTATGTACCTAGGTACATAAAAAAAACTGCGATTTTATAGATTATGTGAAACACTAAGGATTTTGAATATCACAAACCTTTTCTGGACTTTATTTTTCGCTTAAGTTAATCTGAACACCTTTATCTTTCCTTTCCATGATATTATTTTTTGAAGTACTTCTTACTAATTTCAGGCACAAAGACGTTTAAATTTTTTTAGTAATGACATTAAATTAAAAATGTGTAAGGCCCCTGAAGGAAATGGATGATAACTTCAACGCGTCTTGACCGATCTTTTTCAAATATAGGTTAAAAGATTTTAGATCAAGTGACCTTTCTAACAAAATAAGCCAAATTAAAATTTATCAAACCGTTTTGGAGCTAGGATGCCACAGACACACATACTGAAGAGGATACAGCTAGAAAAGGGTCATAACTTCTAAACGGGTGGACCGATTTTTTTCAAACATATCTAAGAACACTCTCGATCAAGTCAACTTTCAAACAAAAATATAAATAAATCAAAATCGGTCTACCCGATTCGGAGTACCGGGTTTTTTCGTGATGCCGGAATTTTTCACACCCAAAAAACAGTAGCAACAAGATTGTAAATTTTTATCCAGACGCTTTGATAGTTTTAACATGAGTGTTACAAGTGCTGCTTTTCATTATGAGTTTATTGAATAAGAATTTTATTTAAAAGCTTTCTTTAGACGAATCCTCGGATTCGCTGATCCAGAAAAAATCCCGGGATTTTCGGAATCGGAATAGGGATTCCTGGAAATTATCAAACTTACATTTTGATAGCAAGAAGTTGAGGAAGCACTTCTTCCGAATTTTACGACAGCGACATCTCTCGAAGTAACACAAGCAAATGGCGCGATTTTAAATAAATGCTGCATTTGACGCCATTTTTCAAGTCCAAGGTTCATGTGACGACCATGTCAGTCTTAATCGGATTTGCAACTTTTAATCCAATTTGCGGCATTCTACACATTTTTTAGGAGAAGTTCATCGACCCGATGAGAATAGTGTTTAATAATAAATAATACAAAAAAACCTTTTGCGAATACTTTCAACATCTCTGGAACGAATCATAAATAAATAAACTTCCGCTCGGCTATACATATTAGGATTACTTTTGTAAGGCACTATACAAATGTATATTTAAGTTTTGTAGTTTCTTACTGTTTTTTTTTCTGCATGTTTTGTTTAGTGTATGATGATTTTATTTTTATTATTATTTCGGTGAGACTTTTCTCTTTTTTCTTATTTTTTTATATTGTGAATATCATCTTAATGTGCATACATTTACTAACGATATTTTACCAAGCAGCCATCCATCCAACCAACTAAAGAACTGTTCGTTTGAAATTTGGATGCACTATACTTTGAATTATAGCGCCTCTAGTATATAGAAAATAAAATGCTTACTCCCCGTCCACACATGCAATTTTTGTTGCAGCAATTTCTGAATTTGTGGGAGAGTGTTGAAATAGAAATATATACCATATCTATTCCTCTCTCGATCTTTCTGAATGAAAAATGAAGAATTGCTGCAACAAAAATTGCACGTGTGGACTTACAAAGTATGGTATTCACCATTGATGTACAGTTAGTTGACAAACATTTTAGGCGATTTCGTTTAGTTTAAAATAAACAAGATTTGAAAGAGTCTTGCGAGAAAACAAATTAATTGAAAATCCGACAGTCTCAAAAACAGCAAATTTGCTGTACACTTAGTTTTGTCTTAAAAATATATGAAGCAACCTTAAGTATATATAAAAAGAAATTGGTACAATTAAAAAATTTTTAAAACCATAATTAATGGTATCAAAACAATACATACTCCCAAAAAAGCCAAGCCCAAAACAAAGAGACATAAGACAGACGGACAACAAGTCCAAAAGTTAAATAATAACAAATGGACCAATCTGGTACCTTTCATATAAAATAAGAATTTCCGAAATCGATCCATAAATATCGAAGTTCTGAGGAAGCAAAAATATTGATAGCCTTCTCAATTTTCGGAGTATGTACTAGGTATTGCAACTATCTCATGAGAGTCCAAGATTTAAGATCTTCAAGTTTGTTAATATTTAACCCCAACATGAAAGGTACATTTGTCGCAACATGTCCTATTTATGATGTCCTATTTAGGGGGTCACGAGCAAAAATTTATTTTTACAATAAAGTGGAATATTTCAAATTACAAAAAACGAAGTATTGTTACGTTTTTACACCTTTTCGTAAAAACGTTGTTATTATTTTCCACAGTTTCGTTGAATTGCAATAAAATAAAGCACGGATGCAAAATTTCACTTTTTAACTTCTCGGTAAAGCGTAGGTAGTATGCAGTTCTGCCTGAGTTTCAGGTTCGAAATGTTGCATTTATTTCTACACGGAAAAATAGTTGTGTAGAGAAAGTTGTTTTCATTCACGCAAATTCACTTAAATCTATTCATTTTAACGTGCAAAACATAAAAAATTATTCACAACACCACACAAAAACAAAATGTCAAAATTTCCGTGAGCAAACAATTGTCCGAACATTAATTTTTGTTTCAGTTGACGGAAAAAAATCTCCACTAATTGATATCACATCCCTGTATTAGATAAAATTTGTGTTGATTTTTCTTTTCAGCTGCGTACTACCAACCGGAAATTTGTCTGAAAATTTTTACGTATACATATGTACATATAATTGCAAGTTTATAACCTTCCTGCTTACTGAAATTTGGTAGACACCTTTATTAAGTGTTGCCGTTTTGGTATTTTCGCAGCTTTCAGCGTTGCCGTTGTTTTCCGGGAACTGCTGGGATTCGGGGGATATTTTTGTCTCAGTTTTTGGGAATCTGAGAACCTTCGGGGATTTTGTAGAGATTTTTGTAAAAGTTTTTGGGAATCCGCGGAACTGCTGGGACTTAAGGAGATTTTTGTAATAGTTTTTGGAAATCCGGGGAACTTCTGGGATTTTGGGGAGATTTTTGTAGAGTTTTTGGGAATCCTGGGAACTTCTGGAACTTTAAAGAGATTTTTGCAAAAGTTGTTGGGAATACGATGAGCTTCTAAGATTTTGGGGAGATTTTTTTCCCAGTTTTTAGGAATCCGGGTAACTTCTGAGATTTCGGCGATATTTTTGTCTCAGCTTTAGGGAATTCTTAGACCAGTTTAATGTCTAAGGGTGGTGTCCTTGCTTAGTGAAGGTGTCTCTGCTAAACACCAGGTGTCTCGGCTAAATTCTTGAAAGGTATCACCTTCAAACTTTTTATTTGCAAATAGTGCGTTAATCAGCAATTACTTTCATGAGTTAGTCCCCTTTTACATATGAGACATTTCTTGCCGAACAGAAAAATATAATGGCGAGGGAAAGAAAAGGTAGAGAGTGTAGTGCACGACTATCTGTACTGGACATTTTCGCTTCTGTTTTCTACTTTTCTCGAACATACGCACATCAAGCAAACAATACTAACACAAAACACACACATAAAGTAAACAAATCGGACATTTCTTGACGAAGTGTAAAAGCTTCAGGCAAGTTCAAAAGAGAATCGAAAAAATGTCTGGCAAGAAATGTCTCATATGTAAAAGGGGACTAGCTCACGAAAGCAATTGTTGATTAACGCACTATTTGCAAATAAAAAGTTTGACGTGCCACCTTTACACATGTTTGTTAATAAAAATAAATAAATAAATATATTAATAAATAGATAAATATTCAGTGATTTAATAAATGACAATTAAAAAGTATTTGGCAGAATTTTACGTTCTTATGTGCAAATAAGCACTGCGAATAAACGTAGTAACAATCATTAATAGATTTTGAATTTTGATGAGAAAAATTGATAAGAAATATTTTTTTGGCGATTTTATTTCTACTTTTGGCGATTTTGTGCTAAATTTTGATGCGATTATTTTATAAAAACTTATTCAAAAAACTATTATATAAAAACAAATTTACTATAACATATATATGTATTAAGAAAAACTACATAAAACTGATTTTGGCGACTTTGGGCAATTTTTAAAATCAATTTGGCGAAATAGGTCAGAAAAAATCTGACACCACCTGACACTGACTCTAGATAATGTCAAAGAAATACACGTGTCTGACGTGGCTTATGCACAACTGTATACTTATTATACCATGGCACCACTATTTATACTTCTCTACAGCTGAACTTCTTCACTGTTTCCCGAAATTTCCGGAAAGTTCCGTTTCCGCTATTTTGAATTCCATCAGCTGTTGTATATCGAATAAAGCTGTGCACGAGTATATTCGAAGGTACTCGTATGTATGTTTTTGTATGTATAGATGTATATATCGTCACCTAAAGGGCAAAATAACGTAACATCACTTTTCATAACTTTACAGGAGACGCAAAAACTTTGTAAAATGGAAAGTATTTGAGATATGTAAAGCAATTTTTATATATGAGTTAAGAATGTCATAACCGATATATTTTTAAAATTTTAGTCCTCCTTATTTTATTACAGAGTACCGAAATGTTCACTCATTCTCATTCATGAGAATGAATATGTACGTTTTAAATTTTATATATTTTTTTTTTTTCATTCATGTTTGAGCAACTAGAAAAAATGTTAGTTTTGATTTTTTCATG
Source organism: Panzeria rudis (assembly GCA_956483635.1). Classification (NCBI taxonomy): domain Eukaryota; kingdom Metazoa; phylum Arthropoda; class Insecta; order Diptera; family Tachinidae; genus Panzeria; species Panzeria rudis. The sequence goes on along the minus strand of OY101447.1, from coordinate 133,369,098 downwards.
AATGAAAAATTGCATTTTTTTATTTTTAACAAAAGTGAAAAAATGAGAAAACATTCTTTTTTCATTCAATTGTTCATATATGATAATTTTCAATTTTGTTAATTTATCATAAATGAAAAAATCGTACTTTTTTTTAATTTTTAACAAAAGTGAAAAAATGAGAAAATAATTTTTTCATTCAATTGTTCATATATGAGAATTTTCAATTTTGTTAATTTATCATGAATGAAAAAGTAGTAGAAGATATTTCGTATGAGATTATGTAGGAAGAAAAGATGTAAAACGGAGCAGAAAGTGGAGAAAAATTACGCGTTTAGCTAATATTACGAAATTTAGCAAAAATCGGAAACACGTTCAAAATTGGTAGAGCATCGTAAAAAATATAAAAGATGGCTAGAACCGGTAAAAAAATCTACATATCTATCACGGAAATTATGAAAATTGTCAAAAAAAGAGAAAATCACACATCTGAAAAACCGTCAGAATTACTTTGCAATCGCAAAAATTGTAAAAGAGAGCTTAGACTGCAGAATAAGTGCGTGTATCGCGAAAATTCTGAAAAACTGCAAAAACCGGAGACAGCTTCAAAATTGGTTCAGAGCCATAAAAAATTTGAAGTAATTTATATATTGGTTCAGAAGCATTAAAAAATGTAAATGTAAATGTATGTATACGCAGTATTTTCACCAGTTTTAACTCTAAATTTTTCGCAAACTTTCGGGATACAAGTTATTTTTTGCCAGTTTTTGGTTTTTTCACAGTTTTACCCATTTTAATCAACAACAGACTCTGATATATTTTTCATGTTAGCGATTTTTTTTTTCAAATTTTCGTCATTTTCGCGATTTTTTTCCGAGTTCTTATCATTCCTCATAATTTTAGCTATTTTAGGGCTTGTTTGCAATTTTTCGCGAACTTTCGCGATACAAGTTATTTTTTCGCAGTTTATGGTTTTTTCACAGTTTTGCAGATTTTTATTCAACATCAGACTGATATCTTTAGATCTTAGCAAGTTTTTGCGAATTATCGTAATTTTCCCAATTTGTTTCAGAGTTTTTGACATTCCTTACAACTAAAGCGATAAATTTTAGACCTTGATCGTAGTTTTCCATTTTTTGCGAATTTTCGCAATAAAAGTGATGTCTTCAGATTTTTTCATATTATCATGAAAATGTTCGCTAGTTTTGGCCACATTAAAATACATGACAATTCTAAGCCAACTTTAAGCTGGTCTTTATTTGCAATATTTTAGAAATTTGCGTTGTGATACCAGCAATTTTTTGCCAATTTTAATACGTTATTATATTTGTAATGACTTCTGCTTAAAAGAAAATGAAAAATATGATACAAAACATTCACATACATTAATGAAAAATAGCATTAATAAAAACAAATTAATTCGTTCCCTCTGTTCCCATGTATGAATAACAAATTTTTTTTTATTTTTCACTCATCCATGTGTGATAAATAAAAAGCAAACTTATACAATACATTCATGAATATGAAAAATAAATAAAAAATTCTAATTTCTCATTCATGAGAAATTTCACAAATGTTAAATATCAATGTTCATTTATGAATATAAAAAAATAACTAAAAAATTTTAAGTTTTTCATTTATGAGAAATATCAAAAATGTTTAAATTTTAGTGCTCATACATGAAAAACTTTTAACTCTGTTTTATTATGAGCTTTTGAAAACGAAAAAAGTCTGTAATTGCATGAAAAACTAGTTTTTCGCCGTTAATTTCTGAATAATTCCGAAACAATTGAAAATTTAAAAAAACTTGTTTACAGTTGATTTAAAGATAACTTTATTCTTATATTTAAAAATTCAAAGCAGAAAACATAACATATTTTTAACCGATTTTAATGTAGTTACATGTTTTGGAAAGCTATTTTAATACCACTTTTCGCAAAATTTAATTCGTATATCATAAGCAACTTAGAGCTAGCGGTAAGTAAACCACCATAACTTAGCCATTTAATAACTGATTTCCAAAAATCATATCTTATTTATGAGCATCATATCTTTCAAATTTGAAAAGGATCATAGATATTCGTTTTGAAACAAAGAAGTTATGGCTGTTTAAATTTCAAACTTTAAGAAACCCGTTTATTCACTACATTCGCCGTTATAAAATCACTTTACGAAGTGACCTAGAGAAATCATAGGTATTTTCTTTCTCTATAGACTCCAACCAAATATAATTGGTGCATGAGAAACACTGAATAATTTTTTTTCTCAACTTTTGTAGCATAGCGTAATCAATCAAAAACTCGCTTTTCAATTTTTGATGATACGTTGTTTTGCATTTTAGGTGACGATATGGATGTATGTGTGCATTAGCGGTGGTTTAATCAATGTGTGATTTAATCACTGTTACTGAAAAGTTACGAATCACAGTTGTGAGAAAATTTGTCAAGTAAGTGCTACTTGCAGTCGTTCTTTTCAATTTGTTACATACACAAAATTATGATATTTCACTGTTTGTGTGTCGGTAATAGCGTTTGCGTACAATAACAATAAATGAATGCTGCTATTTCCTGTGTTCTCTTTTCTTCCTTATTAGTATTTCTTTATAAAATTCAAAGTATATTTTAAGGCACATTTAAATCTGCATTGGTACAAATACTCCTTCAGTAACATGTTTTTGTGATGTGTATGTACTTGACAATTACCTCCCACTTGACCACGAAGTTCGTTAATGATATCAATTTCGAATATATCTCAAACATTTATCGTGTAAAACTATCGGGAATGACACTCAAAAATGAATCGAAAGAAGTTTACCTGTCGCTCAGTTTTGTTTCAAAAAACATTCGATTTCGAAGGTTCGTTAGCAATATTAAAAGTGAGCCAATATCGAACAAATTTCGATATCGCAAAAAGGCAGGAGCAAAAGCAATTTTTTAAAATTGTTATCTTTATTTTTTAATTTATTTATTTTATTTATCTTTTAATTCTTTAACTTACGCTCCAGCAAATCAGATTTGAACACGGTACCTCCAGGCTAACAGACTAACACACATACACTAGGCTATCATGGCAAATTTTTTCTGTTCAATTATTGCACATATGTACGTATGAGTTATTTTAATTCTTTAACTAACGATGCAGTCAGACAGATTCGAACACGGTACCTCTTGCTTAACACACTAACGCACATCCACTAGGCTATCGTCCACATTCGAAAATATATCGCGAGAAGTTCGCTTTAGCGAACATTCGATTTTTTCATAGATTCGCGATGAAATATCGAATAGTCTTGTTTCGAAATTTCTTCGCTTCAGCGAACATTCGTTTATATCAGATCTCAGGTCAAGTGGGCTTGCTATAAGAGAGCTGAAAACAGTGATCACAGTCACAGTTTTAAGTAACAGTGATTCTTAAATCACGTTCACGGTTCACGATCTTCTTTAAAAATCACGGGATCGATTATCTCTAGTGTTCATATATGGTTGTGTGTATGTATGTACATTCACGTACATGTGCCCTGAAGAAAGCCAGGGACAAGTGTCTCCAAGTCGCAACTTTTGTCGACAAGTTTGGTGACATTGTCAATGAATCGTCTACACTTTTTATTTAGCCTTTAATGGGAAGAGAAGTTTTTGACAGCTACAAAACGATTTTTTATTGTCTCATTTTGTTGTGTTGAAAATAAATGCGGCTGCACGCAAAACAAAAAATGTTCATAAAAAATTAAATTTAATTGCCTTAGCTAGTAAAAAGTTTCATATGTGTTGAATAGAACCATTAAAATACAATAGTGAATCTCTGGTGCCTTTGTCCCATTATGGTCCCATGAGAACCATGTAGCCTATAGTAAGTCAATAGCTCCGACGTCAGTAGTGGAATCTCAATGACAAGCAAATGCTAAATGTCTATAGCACAGAACATTGCCTGGGTTACTATTAGTCTGTAGTACTGGGGACAAAGTCAATAGTGAATCACTACAGTTTTACTATCGACATTTCCTTCGAATATACTCGTGCACAGCTACTTATATTATCATACTGTCTGGCAGAGCACTGATTTTGACAACCATAAGCATTGCTGTATTTTAGTTTTACTAAACACAACTTTTGAGGCAGCAAAATTAGTGCTGCCAATTTGTATCAATAAATTTGAATCTGCGTTTTGATTTCGTAATAGTATGTATAAAGATTCGTAAAAAATATATCTTACTTACTTTTTAATATTAGTGTGGTATGCTCTACGGGAGACCTACTAGCGCTCCTTTCGGCGAAAGTAAAGTGGTACTTGCAGATATTTTAAAGTCTCTTGATAGAGATTAGCATTGTGTATTCCTGCCGAAAATTATTGAGGAGGAGACCTGCTAATCATCCTCGACTTCTCTCTAAACTAATAGTTCTATATCATCAATCATATGAAAAGATTTAGGCGCCCAGATTTTCAACGAACTGTTCTTTCTTTACCAACCATTTGTATGTATGTGTGTTGGACCCAGAAACAGTGTATTGTATAGCATTCATTCAGTCGCTGTGTGTTCTTTTCCTTTTGCTTTGACTGTTGTACTGAATGTTCTTTTTTTTGTTTCACGATTATCATCATCTGAAGTTGACTACTCTACTGCGACGACTCCAAATTCGTTGAAAAAAGTTTTGCTTTTGTTGTACTGTGAATCGTCTATACGACGTGTGATCAACAAACTTTAACAAACATTAAGTACATACAAAGTGACCAGCTAAAATGTTGTTTTAAACCTGAAATTCCCAAAATTAAATTGAATACTAATCAATGGGGTATGTTGGTAATTGAAAATTACTTTTTTAATTAGAAATAAAAGCGAAATTAACTTTTATAATGTTAGCTCACGGGTAAAAAAAATTTCTTATGCACGATCATTAGGGTATTCTTTCGAATAATGTTTGTCCGATTAAAGGTCTAGTTAGTACAAACGTATCGCGTTCGTGGGGATCAGCTAGCAAAATCTGTAACATAAACAAATCTCGTTGCTGTTTACTAAAAACGTATCGTTGCTTTTGTCACGTAGAAAATCTACAGAAAGTAGATTTTTACGTAGCAAAATGTCAAACTAATACCAAAGGCATTACAATCCAATACTAACAGCTGACAAAATTGATTCGGTTGAGACGTTTTCTATAACTAACACCTTAAGTTAGGCGGTACTGAACGTTCTAGCGTTACGCGATACGTTTTTACTAAATAGACCTTAATTGAAAAATCAAATGGGGTATAAGTGTTTAAACGGCCTTCAGACTATTAGATTTAGTATTAATACTTATCAAAAACTCAAATCTTAAGTAAAAATCCAACAGCGTGAAAACAAATTTCTATGATTTGCCAAATAATACGTAAAGAAATTTTACAGTATTATGTTATTCGTCATTTTTAGGAAATTTTCTAAACAATCACATCAGGGTTGTCTTTTGCACAAACAAACGTAGGAATGGGATAGTCTAGAAACAAAATATAATGAGAAAGTTTTCTTTAAGATTTTTTGACAGGCAAAGCTTGTATTACAATGTGAAAGGACCTTTAGCGGGATACCAAATCTAAAACATGCAATTTACAATATGCCTTTTTTACTTGCCTTTAAAGGCACGCATTTTTAGTTTGTTGGTGAGAATTGAAATTTGAAGGGTTTTTTGATATTTCCCTTTGATATTTTCGTGCTCTCAGCATTAAGCATGTGTATGTATAAACGTCAAAAAGGCATGAAGAAAAAATCATAATGAAAATGTACGTGACTTTTTGCAGGGATTTTAAAAGAAAATTGTAAAGAAAAGATAGGCTAAAACGGAATAGCGTAAAAATGGACTTAGCCAATATCTTTTGGAGTTGTTACTCGGTTAAAAGTATTTTTATCCCGTTCGACCATCAACTCTAAAAAAATCAAGCTAAAAATTCTGTGTCTAAGCCCCGTATTAGTTTCAGCCTGATCACAGCGATCCAAAACTATATCTGTGCCAGGGATCCAAAAACTATATGTGCATTAAAGCAAAATCCAAAATTTTCTTTGATTTTTTATCATTATGTGTGAAATTTGGTCAATATTTTTTCTGAACTTTTTTATTGTTATTGTTCCAAGGTGAAATTTTATTTTTGTTCTGTTTCTTTATTTACGGCAGTTTTTTATTTGCCATTAGCCAAAATAGACGTTTTTCGTGCGTTACGATTTCGAGTGTTATTTTTATTAAGTTGTGTCCATATTTTAGTGTAATGTTTTCATTATTTTAGTGCTTATTAAAAATAAATAGAAATTGGTGAATCAGCCCGTGGTCGTTTTAGAATCAGCTGAGCTAAATAAGGCGAACATTTGGAGTAAAACGACACATTTTGCAGTAGACTTCAAGCGATGAAGGAAAATTAGATATTTATTCCACCAGAGAATACTTTTCGCTTTAGACAAACTCTTGCATATGAAAAACCAGTTTTCTCACGAGGAAATCCTGTCAGCCAACGAAGTGTTCGATAGTGTTTGTAATTTTAAAGGTAAGCAAAATATTAAGATTCAATTTTTAATTTTTTTACGATCCTCAACTAGATGCACATTTTAAAGAAAAATGACATCATAGCATGTGGAACTATTCGAAGTAGCAGAAAATATATGTCAAACCGATTTCCAGCCGATAAGGAAACAAAACGTGAATAAATTAGGATTTCAGTTGTTAAATGGGATATTTATTTGGTCTGAGCCTTTATCAACCCGACTGTGTTATTTAAGTCAAGTGGAGTATATATAGCTGGCAAGTTGCTAAGATTGTAATCGATTCCTCTTTCTAATTCACCATTGCAAAAATGGAATGGTAGGTGTCGATCGTATTGTTAAAAAAGATATTAATACCGTCGCAGAAGCAAATGGTGTTTCGATATCCGTTTATTCTTCAATCTTTTCGCATTATGCCTCATGAATAGAATAGCAAGCTTCGCGGCCAAAGTTACTTCAATAGAATTCCGATCAGCTTTGGCTAAGGACTTGATAACTGACATTACCTCAAGAGCACGCGAATTGTCAGGTGAAACGAACGGGTGGGCAAATTTTAGGTTAGGAAGTAAACTGGCTTAAAATTAAAAATACACCTTTTTTGACAAATTCAGTTTTATTGATACCAGTGTAAAGTAGAAATATGGGAATTATTAATTGAATATGATGTTGGGCAAATGTCCACCTCTAGCAAGTTGGCAGGCATTCGCTTTTTTCGCAAAATTTTTAGCCATCAGTAAAGATGGCTTTGTTGAAAAATGCGTTGTTTTCGTTTAGTTTTTCAAACAGCCAATTCACAAACGTTCGACGCAAGCAATGGTCGGTCGGCCGGCTTTAATTCTTGGATGAGTTGAGCTTTATAAGCGTGAAGATGAAGATCTTTATGCAAAATGTTGCGAAAAGTGCCTGTGGTGATATGCAGTTGTTGCGGACGTCGACGAGTTGGTATTCCAGGGTCATTCTCAACACTTTCCTGTACAGCGGCTATGTTTCTGTTGTCAGAAGGAGCCTGATTTCGAGGAAAAGCTGCTAGAATTTTACGAAGTGATACGGTACAGTTTTAGCCATTTTCGTAGTGAATTTTCACAATTAAAATTCGTTGTTCAAGAGTGTAGTGTTCATTGGTAAAAATCTCCCAAGTATTCACTAAATAAATGCCAAAGCATGCCAGCTTAATTCTTGACATTATATCATTTGACAGCCTAACCTAAAATTTGCCCAACCTTTAGAACTGAAAGTCACTTTCTAAGAAAAGTAAAAAGGGCCATGCGGCAAAACATGAATGTTACACTCAATCACGATCTTATGAAAATCTCAGGATGGTGTCGTGCGAAAATTCTCGATTTTGAAGCTCGTGAGACCCTCTGTGCTTATGCACAGACGTATGACCGAACTGGCTCCTCCATTTATAATTATGAATGGTATAGGTGTTGGGTACTCAGAAGCTTGGCATAATAATTCAGAAAACAGATGGACTGATCACATTTTTCAAGTCTCAAAGAAACATTCAAGTGAATCGGTTTCTTAAGACGTTGTAAGAGATACTTCATTCCATCTGATCTCTTTACTATTTATATCACTTATATCCGATAGAAAATGGATTACAACTCTCATGTATGAGCCGGTGCTTAAGTCTATTTTGAATTTAGTCGACCTCGTACAAGAGAGCGAAGAAGTTTATCGGTGACAGCAGGGTAGCCAACTATATTGACTCGCTGGAGCATGGTCGCAATGTGGGGTGTGCTTCGCTGTTTTATCATTACTTCGATGGAATATACTCCGATAAAATCAGTGAACTTGTTCCCGAAAGCCACCCTCCTTTGTGACCAACAACCAATTTTCCTAGTTCCGGCACAATACTAATAAATGATCCAAAAAGAGCAGGATTGAACAGGATCCTGCACGAGTGAATGTTTTATTCCTGCGAAGTTGTTCTTTTTCGAATTAACAAACTACAAGTATTTTGATGATCACAATAATATTTAAAATGTATTATTACAATATGGTCACTCTAATTAAAAACATACACGTGTACATACAATCATACCTACATCCATACATATGTACATACATATTTAGTATAAAGATTAAAACAAGAAAGCACACAAATCACGAGAAGAAAATAAAGATACAACAATTAAACAACAATAACAACATCATCTGCAAATAACAGTTAAGAGCTTATAAAAAAAAGTAAAAAGAAGCACGAAAAGTTAATTTTAAAGTCACATCAAACGAATACAGAAGAAGGTTTAGTACTCTCGTCATACCTTTTGAAAAGAGGAGCTTGAACATTGGAGCGAAAATCGTTGGTTATCGTAGATATTTTTTCTTTCGATCAATTTGGTTTTGTTTTACTTTCAAAAAAGGAGAAATTGCAATAAAACATCACAAGATCCAGAAAACCGGAAATGTTACCCTTTTTTCTAACGGTACCTTAACTTAGCATGTCGTTTAATTTTTACGGATGTCTGTGTGTGTGTATGTAAACATTTATATAAGTATGCACCTATGCATTTGTATGCACGAATACACACACACAAGTTCATTTTGAACCACAAAAAAGTCAAACAACTATTTAATGTTTAATATTGATTTTTAAAAAGACTTTTACAAAATTTTTACAAATGGTATTTTTCTTTCCATGCCAAAATCATTTAGTTTGTCGTTGATAAAAAGGAAAATAAATTGAATAAATTTACGAGGGTTGGCAGAAAATGATATTAACCTTCTTTTTGTTTATTTTACATATTTGAAAGGCACATGTCCAATCTCGGTTGTCAGCTGGCAGATACTCAGTATAACAGTTACGCACGTGAAGTGCATAGTATTATAATCTGCAAAGGGGTACACTGTCAGAAGTGCGGCATGTAGCTCCTCGTGGTGACTACTGGAAGCTGGCTCCTGATTAATTTATTGCTGGTCAGTGCTGCTGACTAAACAATTCGCGCGACAAATGGTTGGAGTTAACAGAGAATGGAGAACGATGTACCGCAAGATGTCCATCTGAAGTTAGCTCCAGTTAGTGCTATAAGATCAAAGTTCCGACTCCGGAGGAAATGTACTTTTCTGGGTCGGATACAGTGGATCCTGGTAGCCAAGACATAAGTTAAGTCCTGCGTCGGCGACTCGGGTTGATGCATAAACGTGAGGAACTGAATCGACCGCGGTAGGAATAATTTTTGCTGTAAAATCTGGGCGATTGTAATTTCTTGGCTTCAGTTAGAAATGACTCTGGTGCCGACGACTTGCAATTGATGTGAAACATGGATACCTGAGGTGATATGACGAAAGGGGAAACTACGGAAAGATCGAAAGTGATGGGCACAGAAAATTCAAATATCATCTGACAAATCGATGGATTTGATGTTTGCAGACTGTGCCTAGTGGAAGATGGGACGCCAGCGCGTTATGCTACTGTCCAGCCCTGACTAGCATTGAGTGAGAAGGACAGATCGTTACATTTTAAATTTAGGTTCCTCAGACTAAGTAATTGCAGGCGTTATTACGAACTCACTGATAAGCATGGAAGTTGATAAAAACCAATATTTTTGCCGGAAATCACGAAGCTCCAGCCAAAAATAATTGGCGCACGTAACGGCTCGAAAATGGACAATAGTGGTCTGCTTCAGGTGACCTTGTTAGACCATCTAGTCTGCGCGGTTTCAAATGGATTCTGCTGAGCTAATATTTTGCAGTATTTCCAAGGAACAAGCATTTGGTTCGAATCGCGAATGTACATTCGCATTCCGGATTTGGCTAGTTAGCCCGCAAATGTACTACCGGGAAAGTTACTATGCCCTGGGAGAAGGGGATTTTTTTACTTATCTTCACGTTCCCGCTTCAGTTAACACAACGGGACCTATAAGGACCCAAGTGAGCTGGTTTTAAATCTTTAAACTGGCAACCTGTACAACCTAGCCTAACTTAACCCGACCTACTATGCCCTGGTACCCAGAATAGTTTTAGGTTTGAATGCCTCGCCATCTCGTTTAGATATATGTGGTATTCATACACTAATCTGAATGTGGTGTAAATGTGCCATACACTTAAATGATACTTTACCGTCAGTACACATTTGTGCATTCTCGCTGTATAGTATCTTATACAGTTCGCTGCCCTTTTTATGGCTTATAATTCAGGCTGTAGTACGCTTTGTGGATCCGGTAGTTTGAACCATATCTTTTATTGGTAACGGAGCATAAAAAGGTCTCCCACTCCATAGTGCATTTGGATTCGTCAATATATATCTCCAGCACGGCCTTCCCATGGCAAGATATTGTAGGGGACGTGTCCTGTAACATTACAACAAATCTTTCATCAGCAAGAGTATGTTAAAATCTGATTTACTCAAAACGTTCCAGTTCAATTTTAAACCATTTTATGTACTACTTATTGGCTTCCCAATATTTATAAATGCCCTCAAAATAGGCCTTTGTTGAAGAGCTGACTTTCTTATTTCACTTGAAGATTTTTTTTTACGAAGCATTTCTTTAAATTTGGAAACAGAAAAACTACTCAGGAAGGCATATCTAGAGAATAAGATTAATGCGAAAAAACTTCGAAAACTAACTCTTGCATTTTAGCCACAAGTGTGCTACCAAAAATTATCTTGCTAAATGATGGAGTAATTTCTTAATGTTTTTTTTAATTCAAATATGATAATAATGATGAATAATATTCAGATTGTATAATAGAACAGTTCGTTTTTTTAACAGCGTAGTTTGTAAAATATTAATGTGGTACGGTGGGGTCCCGTTTATTCGTAATCGCTAGAAACCAGTCAACCATTTTTACAAATGCATATAACGAGATTTTGGTTTAACGTGGTTAAAATGAAAAATAGCAACACTATGTTTCGAATTATTAAAAAGCGAATTATAGCGACCCTACTGTATAAATAAAGTGTAAAAATTTTAATAGCGTTTGTGTATTATTTTATTTTGTAATAAAGAGTCTATAGAGAATAAACAAAACTTTTGAGAAAAGAGGTTACAAATCGTCATGTCTTATTTCAATTTTATCTATAAAACCACTTTTTCATAATCTTTTGCGTAACAATTAAATTAGTTATCCAGATTACATGATGTGTATGAACTTCATGTATATTCATAATTATATTATGATTATAACACTTAAGATGGCCAAGCAATCTTCGGTTCTAATTAAATTGTCACACATGTTTGTATTTTAATTGCGTAAATCCCAAGAACCAAATCGGACATTAAATATTTAAGTTAAATTCAACAACCGGTTGTTTATTGCTAATTAAATTTATAATAATTTCCTTTCTTTTAACTACTTACGTTTATACATACATATTTACATTGAAGAAGCTGTTAGAGAATACTTTTGTAGTTGCCGAATAACAAAAATAAGAAACACATTGTGCTCCAGACCAAAAGTCATAAAAAAGATAATCCCCCTGTTCTTGAAAACCGTTTGTGCTTGAATATGGGAAATTCCGTTCAGAAACGGAATTAATTGTCCACGAATTCAGGATCCCTTTAATTTATGCATTTAATAGCTAGAACATATTTTTCCCATCTTCTAATCACTAAAAATACAACTTTGTAAACGATATGCTGAATTTTGAACAAAAATAACCACTTTTTGAACAAACCAATTTCGTTACGTTTTCATGAACCCATTCACAACTGGATTGGATTCCGTAATAAATAAAACATACTCTTTCATACTCATGCAGTACATTGTAGCGAAAGTAATAAAATTAGTTATCGGAAGGATAATATAGGGAGCAGTATTTGTGAACATTCGATTTAGTTTTCGGATATAAAATGTGGCAGGATTGACTAGTACAGATAGTTTATTTCACATACGAATTGTGCGGCCAAATAATGAACTATAATGCGTACACTCGTATGTACGTATCCTAATCACTGGTCAGTCGGCTACAAATAGATGTGCTGTTAATGAATATCGTGTAGAACGGAGAAACACCCCCAGAGGTTACAGTTCTACTTCTTGGTGATTATCTACGCCTTGACGCTCTTTTGGAGAAAATATTATATCGGATTTCCCAAAATCTGACCTTTTACCAATTAAACATAAAAACTTATAATTAAGTCCACATGTCACTATCTAACCTGTGAAATAACAATGGGCGAACATATAAGTATCCAAAGAAAATGGGCTTGGTGAATTGCAATTGTAGCCCAAGGTCTCGCTCGCCCTGACCTAAATCGATAGAAAGATAACCTTTAGAGGAATTCTTTCAATGCCGTACCAGTGGCCCATACACTGGCAATACGGAAACCGAAAGCCGCACGGATGACCTACCTTCGCGAAGACGGGTTAAAAAGTGATACTCGTAATTAAGGAATGCTCCATCTTGACTTCGCGGATTGAAGTTTGCTGGATCTTACTCCCAAGGTATAGAATGATTCTGTTCCGTGTTGTTAGATAGGTCTTCTTCGGGAGTATATGTAGTTGGAACCAAAATCGTTAGCAGAGAATGTTGGTTTGATGGCTGATGCTCGGCCAGGGCTAGTGGCTGGTCAAACTTCGGCCAACCAAATACGTATCTTAGCGCTGTTGCTGATGCAGCTGAAACTAAATCAGTGGGGCTTTGGTGTCGGGTGCGGAGGAGGGCCAGTACAGCTGATGTCTATCTTTGTGCTAGACTTTAAGCTTCCAAGTTATTCCTTTGGTATTGATTGGCTGCTTATTGTAAGCTGCTGGTGCGGTATGAGATTATGTAGCTAAAGGCACTTCAACAAATTCCTTGTGTAAGTTAATTGAGATCATATACAAGAACTTGCTACCTATGTCCACCTTACAATTCACACAGTTGCCTTCAAGGTGTACATGCGGCGTTAGAGAGCGATTACGTTCACTCTATGCTAAGACTATCGCCAGATTGAATCAAAAGGCAGGTACTGACAGTGTCGAAAGTTGCTACGACACACCTGTGTGCAGAAACGTTAAGGTGTCGAGAACAATTCCCCATGTATTCATTTTAGCACATACCAGTGACACACATCACATATTGCTTCGATTGGATACCTTGCTGTAATCGATGAACTTCTTTGCCCCCTTCTAAAATCAAACATTTTCGGCCGGATATAGGTAGTATAAAGAATAAGGATATCAGATGGATCGAAGTTTCTCTTAGCTACACTTAAAAGCTTCTTTTGAGACTTGCAAAATGTGTTTAGTTCACCGGACGTTGCGTTGGATTTTCATGCCAAGAAATTCCGGACCTTCCCATTCCCAAATACCTTAATCAACAGCAATGGATCTTTCGAGTATTAAACTCGACCTTATTTACATGATCCCATTCGGAGATTGTAACAATATCGTCTTTAAGGCGTGTCGTTAATATTTTGACATGCTTGGCTTACTGTTGAAGGAATAAGAATATCGAAAAATAGATGGGATTAAAAGTTTAACAAAGAAAGTCTTTTAGAAAAATTTCAAAAATATTTGGATTAATCTTGTACTTGATTGATGAGGTGCCATGCCAGAGAAATATCTGTCTTGCAAATTGTTCTTACTATAAACCCCTTCTCTGTAGCGAGCTTACTCAACTGTTGTCTGGTAAATTATGATGAGGTTCAAAGGATTACTAACTTTAAGAACTACGCCTGCGATAGTAATTGATAAAATATGTGGATTACCACCATTGACATAGCTAGGCCCTTGTGGGAGGGTGTAGGGACAGTTCTACCTCTTTTTATATTATCATGCCGACTTCAAAAAATGGAGAAAGGTTATCAATTCATATTTTTATATGTATGTTCCCTCAAAACTCCGCCGTTTATGAACCGATTTCGGATATTTTTGCTTTATTCAAAAGGATGTGCTTCCAGATTGGTCTCGTTAAAAATTGTGTGGGGTCACGCCCATACAAACTAAATACACAGTCGTTTTCAACTACTTCAACTCAGCCGATTCTTATGAAACTTTACACACACATTAAGCTTCTATTCAAATATTACATCATGATTAAGAAAGTGGGCTATGCCACGCCCACGTAAAATAAATATTCTTTTGCACATGTTCTACTAAACCGATGCTTATGAAACTTTGTATACGCATTTAGTTATCACTATAATACGACATTATGGTTAGAAAAGTAGGCAGTGCCACGCCCGTGAAAAGTAAATAGTCTTTTTAAATACTTCTACTTAATCTTATGAAACTTCGCACTCACAATTAGTTCTCGTAAAACTATAACATGATGATCAAAAATGTGGGCAATGCCACGCCTATTTTGTAGTCGTTTTTTTTGCAAGAATTATTATTTACTTATTTATTCAAAAATTAAATTTATAAATGCATATACAAAGAACCAATCATCATGGCTCCAGGGTCATTCGCCTATCTTACAAATTTTATTTTTTATTCTTTCTTTCAATAACAATTTTTTGCTGATAGCTTTAACACTCATTTTTTTAATACTTAGTTAAAAAAAAATCTTCATAACATGTTCTAATTCAATTCAACTGCAATAAATTTTATTTGCAAAAAGTCTGATAAGATTCTAAAATAAAGATATAAAACATATACAAACTGAATATAAAAAAATATGAGTGATTTGCTGATAATAATTCAAAAATAAATATGAACATGAAATAGACAATTGCCTGAAAGAAACTACAGTGATTCGTCTACACTGAAAAAAAAAAAGAAATGCTACATTATATGCACGAAACTTTTCCTACATATTACAAAATATTTCGTTATTTCGCACAATGAAAGTCTTTCGTAAAATATACGAAATGTACGGAAATATTTCTACGTTTATATCTTTTTAATCGCTTTTTCTGTCTATAGATTTTTATTAATTGCTCAAAAATAAAAATAAATTAAAACAGACATTTATTTTCTTACACCACTGCTTATTTAATTCAACACTTTAATACTGAGCCTGTTATTTAACAGAGACTTTAACACGGCAACATTTTGCACATAACTATCTATGCATTAAGTGCTCTTGAACAGTCTAGGAAGCTTCCCGAAATTTCCGCTGCCGTTATTAGGAATTTTAGTATGTACTGTTTAGACTGAAAAGAATGCATGCAAAATTTACACGAAAACGTTCGTACATATTTTGCTATTTGCCATCACGAAAAGCTTCCGTAAAATATACGAAGTTTACGCAAATAATTAAAAAATAACAAAATATAATAGCACATTTCTAATAATAATTAGCACATTTCTACTCGTCATCGACAACAATTTACTATTACTTACAGCCACTTACTATTCTCAATGGCATAGAAAATGGGAAGAGGCTGTTAATAGTAGTAAATTTTTGTCGACAGCGAGTAGAGAAGTGCCAATTTTTTGGTATTGTGAGAATTGTTGGAAAACTTAGATTTATTTTCAATCTTTCGGAAAATTAGTCAAAATAACCATTTGTCCAAAGCTAACGTCTAAGCAAAATTTCCGCAATGATAACATTAAATTAGCAATTTTAAAAAACGAAGAAAATAGCTGATAACTTCAAAACGGCTATACCAATTTTCTTCAAAGACAGGTTAGAAGATTTTGGATCAAGTCACCTTTCAAACAAAATTTACTAAATTAAAATCGATTTACCTGTTTGGGAGCTATGGTGTCACAGACACACAGATTCAAGAGGATGTATGTAGAACAGATATGATATCTTCTAAATGGCTGCACCGATTTTCTTCAAACATATCTAAGAACACTCTCGATCAAGTCACCTTTCAAACAGAAAAACTAAATCAAAATCGATCCAGCCGTTTTGGCTGTACGATGGCGTGTACAGACACACAGATACACAGCCACACACTACAAACTGATAACGCCCCTCTTTGTTGGTCGGGGGTTAGAAAATGTCTCGAATTTTCGATTGGAATAAAGAAAATGTGTAATTTAAAAATAAAACAACAGACATTTTATATTATTTAAATATATGTATTCGTTTTATTTAAATTTAGTAATAAAAACTAAAAAGGTTAACTGCAAACATTGAACTGTAACAAATAGTATATAACATTCAAGTAAAAATACAAATTATAATTTCAATCAACGTGGATATTTATAACATAAGAATTTTCGTTTTTAAATTAAATGGCGATTCCGATTTTATTAAAAATTTACAAATGAAATTATTTTATTTCTTTTGAGAATTTGTTAAAGCTTTAATTATACATAATTTATTGTTTAATTTTATATTTTATTTTGTTATTTAATTTATTAAACCTACACTAAATAGATAGAAATTGAAATTTTTTTTTGTTAAATAGATAAGTTGAAATTATTTATTTAAATTTTATTTTTTCTAAGATTAGTTTTATTGAAGGAAAAATGGAAGAAATGAAAAAAATGTATGCGTTTTCATAGTTGAATGTTTTTGTTAATTCCAGCATATGTATTCGATGACATCAGGAGCTATATATTGGACTCTTCATATGTCTTTCTATCTTATCAGTAACAACTTTTTTTCTTTAAGTTTTCTTTCCAGTTCTAAAATTTTTTCTGCTTTCTTTGTATCCCAGAATCGTTACACATGCTCGAGTATACTAAAGGCACATATGTAACTAAATATATACTACATATGTATATATATATATAGTTTTTTCCCGATATCTTTAGCACCAATTTTCGGTGTATTCAGATTTTCTGCATCTGCTTACATTTTTGCACTACAAAATTTTTATTTTAATATATTTTACTCCTTATAAATTTAATAGCTATTTAAAAAAATACATTGAGACTAGTGTAATGTGATTATTGTGCCACTTGGTCTAAAACTCACACAATTAAGATTGCCAGTGAAAAAGGTTGTCATTGCAAGAAGTTCACTTTTTTATTTCTTATCATTGAATTTGGGGTAAAGTTCACTATTAGTCGACGTTTAGACGATGCAAGTCTTATTGATCAGCTTCTTATTCACCTGGGAGAGCGACAGAGAAACTTGTATTCTTTTCTCTGTCTTTCTCACAGCTGAATAAGAAGCTGATCAATAAGACTTGCATCGTCTGAACCTTGACTTAGTACGTTTATACGCAAGACTTATTTGCAAATAAACACGTAGTGCTGCCAAGTATGTATTTTTATTGTAACTTACTAACTTACGAAAACAATTACTGATTAACGCACTATTTGCAAATAAGAAGTTTGAGATGCCACCTTTACTCTTGTTTGTTAATAAAAAATAATAAATAGATAAATATATTAATAAATAGATAATTATTCAGTGATTTAATAAATGACAATAAAAAGTATTTGGCAGCATTTTACGTTCTTATTTGCAAATAAACCCTGCGTATAAACGTAGTATATGTTAAGGAAGAAACGTTCCTTTGAAAGGGCTACAAATGTTATTTGTCTCAAAGTATATATGGTAATGTGTGACATATGAAAATCATCCTTATTATGAATATATATTTAATTTTTAGGGTTCCGTACCCAAAGGCTGACAAAAGAAAGGTTTTGTCTTCGCTACATTGTCCGTCTGTCACAGGATTCTATCTTGTTACTTAAAGAGTGTGCTAAAGCGAGCAGCGCAACATGTTGAAATTATACTGTATATTGTGAACCGTAATAAAGAGTATTTTTTTAAGCCCGATAGAACTTACGAAAGGGTTCACTACCAAACGAACTGTCATACTGCACTCACTTTTTGACATTTATGATCAGTATACTCTGGCAAATCATCATGACTAAATTGATGTTCGAACAACGCTACCAAATTATCCAGATTTACTTAGAAAATCAGTCTTCAATTGGCGCAACTTATAGGCGCAAAATTGTGTTCAGAACTGAAGCTCATTTTTTTCTAATAAATAAAATTGCCGCATATGGAGTGAAACCAATCCACAACAGACCCTACAGACTCCATTACATCCAGAAAAATGCACCGTTTGGTGAGATTTACACGCTGATGGCGTCATTGGACCTCGCGTTATGGTCAACGGAGATCGTTACCGCTACGCGCCATACGGCGACCCCAACCATCGACTTATGAAATCAAAATTTAGCGATAACTCGATTTCGAGAAACGGACCTGTCAACTGGCCTCCAAGGTCGCGCGATTTGATACCTCTCCTTTATTTCCTGTGGGGCCACGTGAAGTCACTGGTTTATATTTATAAACCAGCAACAATTGACCCCTTGGATGCCAACATAGGTAGTTTTATTCGTGACTACGTCCAGCAATGCTCGAAAAAGTGGCCAAAATTGGACGTCCAGAATGCGCTTCGTCAATAACAGCCGCGGTGACCATATGCCCGAAATCATTTTTAAATGTTAATACCATGGATTGATCTTTCAAATAAACTAGTTTTTTATTAAAATATAATTTTTTGTGCTATTTTTTACAATTTATAGTTCTATCGGGATTTAAAAGACCACCCTCTATATAGACCAAGGCGAATTTGATCTGCCTTGATATAGACACTTGACATTTATTTTAATATAATTTTTAATATTAAGACAAAATTAATAGTTTTGTAATAATATTTTGCGGGAGTAACTCTGGTAATAACGTGCGTAGTCCTACACAAAAATTAGAATATTGATAAACTGGGCGTGGCACATCGCACACAATGTAAATGGTAAGCCCAAAAAGAACAAGTAAGAGTGCTTTATTCGGTTATGCTGAATTTTAGATACTCTTCACGGAGATATGAAAGGACATTATTGACATTTCAAACTTTTTTATTATAACATTTGTTTTAACCATATCTCCTTTATGGACCGATTAATGACTCGATTTTTCTGATTTTTATATGATTTAGTCTTTAGGCAATTCCAAACAGATGGTCCAACATCTAACTATCTAAGTTATGTGCATCCTTCGTAAATCCTCCAAGAAAACCAGGCAACATTACATATAGGGATTCAGAATATATATGCTTTATTGGACGCAAATGAATATTGTAGAAATTGCAAACGGGATGATAGACCTATATATACTCTTTCCGTTTTTGGTGAAAGGTATAAGAAGAGGGGTGTGATTTACAAAAAAGAAACGAGATCCAATCAAAAATATAAAATATAAGAAAATGCCAAGTCTTGCCACACAGTCTTTCATCACAAAAAGTAGTGAGATCCCATGTAAAACCAAATCAGTATTTTTAGTTAGTGTCTATGGAAGCACCTATTCAACAACTTTGTAATATATAACTGGTGTTATCTATCTAGTTACCACCAACTAGAGCTGGGAAATTACATGCTTTGCTATAATTGAAATTGAAATTAAATAGCAGAGTTCAGTGTTTGATGCAAATTGTCTTGCGAAAGTGCAAATGTAAAATACCGTAGCTTTTTAATGAAATTTTTGGTATTTTGTTGTTGGATTTTAGACAAAAGCTACGATATTTTACATTTGCACTTTCGCAAGACTATTTGCATCAAATACTGAACTCCGCTAATACAAAATTCTTTAAAGTCATGTACTTAGAATACAAATTAAATTATTTTATCCATGAGTATTTAAAATATAATATACAAATCTGAAGATGGGAGGTAAACTACACAAGTCACATTTGGGAAATTTTACATTTTGGAAATTTCACAATTTGACGTACCCGAAATATTTTTAATATAACTCTAATGTTATTTTTTTTATATCGAAGATATTCTTAACAAACTTACGTCATATGATGTTACCGTTACTGATGAAAAAGGACTTGGTGTTCTTTACCTCGTAAAAGGTACGTCCCTTGAAAAATAGGTAGGGGAAAAATACTGATTCCAGTAGTATAAAAAATATTTTGAAAAAATGTGAAATTACAATATACATTAAAGCAAGGTAGATCAATAAGGTATAGTCATTGGCGAATTGATACAACAAAGCAACTTTTTTGTTCAAGCAATTGTCAAAACAGATTAACAAATTTGCATTAATTTTTTTTTTTTTAATTTATTTAAATAAAAAAATTTATAAGGAAAGTTTGGCAGTTCCTTGAACAATCAGCTGTGCTGATAACGCCACCTGTTATGAATTCGCCTTGCATTACAGCTAGTTTTAGACTATCCCACAAACGGTTCGACTTCCGTATAAAATACAGCCCTGATATAATGTGTTGTTATTGGTTTTCTAAAACTTTCCGTAAACGCATGACATCAGGGTTGCATTTTCTACCGAAGTCGAATTACTTGTGAGATAGTGTAAAACGGTTATAAGACACATTAATTTTTTGCTGAACACTTATTGGAAATTAAGTACTGCTCCTCCCGCCCTTTTTTGCAATTTACCTCTAACAGACCAACCTGCTTACGCGACGCTTAACGCTTTTATTTAAAGAAACTAAGAAGTCCCCGTGTTGGTGGACAACCCAGAGGGAGGCAGGTGAAATTTTTCAGTTGTTTTTTCTAATAGGTCTGAAACTATAACTTTTAGAACTTCTGTATAAATAATATAAAGCTAACAAAATTTCGTAAAAAATTTTTCCTGATCCTCTTTTATTTAAGACCAATCTTTTCGGAGTTATAAAGCCAAGAATAACATTATATTTAAAATTTTAAAAAACACCGAAGGAAATAGATGATAATTTCAAAACGGCTACACCAATTTTCTTCAAAAATAGGTTAGAAGATTTTCGATCAAGTCACCCAAAATTTACTAAATTAACATCGATCTAGACTTTTCGGATCTACGGTGTCACAGACACACAGATTCAAGAGAATAGATCTAGAAAAGATGTGATATCTTTTAAACGGGTTGACCTATTTTCTTCAAACATAGCTAGAAACACTCAGGATCAAGGTCACCTTTCAAACAGAAAAAAAAAATAATCAAAGTCGGTCCACCCGTTTGAACTCTACGATGGTTCGTACCGGCACACACTATAACTTATAACACCCTTCTTTTTTGGTCGCGGGCTAAAAACAGGAAAATTTTAAAAATTGCTTTAAAATCATCGAAAAAATTTTCATCTAATGAAATATTTAATTTCGGCCTGTTCAGATAACGGTACATTTGTTTTGTTTTTTATGTATACTACTCTTTAAAGCACCATCCAGTCACAGGCTTGTCCGATTTAAAAAAAATACATCTTTTTTAAAAAGTTACTAAACTACGAGTCGAATAGTGACTAATTCACAGAACATGTGTAACTAAACACGTGAAAAATTGCATTCTACACGAAATGCAAAGTTGGGCCTTTTTTGTACGATTTTACTGTACTATCGGCCATGTCACAGAATTCAAATCCGTTCGGAAACGGAATTCAATACACCTCAAGATGTCAAGCCCTAGCCGGAGCATACCCCACCATACCAACGCTGCAAAGAGTCTCGACACACCTGACAAATTTGCATATTTTATTTTTCTTTTTTAGGCACCAGCTCCTACAAAAATGGGGTGGATTGAATTCCGTTTCCGAACGGAATTGAACTCTGTGACATGGCCGTATATAAACGTTTTTGCGTTCCAGAAATTCATATATACTCGTATATTCGATATATAACAATTTATTTGCAAATGACTTAAATCTAATTATTTGCTTTCGCATTCTCAAAATTTTTAATTTATTATTCGCTTAAACTGACATTCGTTAAACTGACATTCGCTACATCCTAATTTCAAGTAGTGTCCATCATTGTCACCAACACTTATAGTGACCGTATCAATATTAGACATTTTTATTCCTATAATAATTATAATGACCTGGGAATAGCACGGCAATATTATCACATAAGAAAAATGCAAATTAATTGCCAAGTGATATTTATAATAGAAATAAAAATGTCAAATATTGATACGGTCATTATAAATTTTGGTAGGTAACTACATAAATAAATAAAAGTTTATGGTAAAAATTGCTGAATAGGTACTGTCATAGAAAACTTATTGAAATAACTGGCTTAGTTGGTCATAAGATCTCACAACTTTTTGTGATGGAAGGACTGTGCTGTGGAACTCGACATTTTTTTAATTTTATGCTTTTAATGGGATAATAACTTTTAATGGGATAATAACTAGGATAATATCTAATAAAAAAGTATGTATTTATTTTTGGGCAATATAAAAAATGTTATGTATACATATGTATGTATGTAAAAATTTATGTTTTGGAATTGATATTAAAATAAACAAATTTATACATTTGTTTTATTTTTAACAGAGTTCTAGTTTCTTTTATTATTATATATGTATTTAAGCATATAAAAAATCATTGATATACGACGGAACATGTTTTAGTATGTATTAATATTTTTACGTTCTTTTGCTGTTAATTTCTTACCCATTTTTCCTTTAATTATCGTAATTTTGTTAAATAGTTTACATTTTTCTTTACACCATACTATCTCGTGTATTTTGTCTTGGCACATGAACTTCCTGTTGTTGTTGTGGTTGTGGTTGTTGCTGCTGCTGTTGAATACCAGCAGCAGCTGCAGCTACAGCTGCTGCTGCAGCAGCGGTTCCATGATTTCTGGATGACGAATTACGATTTGCATAAGTTCGAACATTTTCTTCGGTATAATCGACTATATGACGTTTCTTTTTACGCGTGTGTTGTTGCTGCTTTAAATAGATTTTTAAAATTCCTTTGACAGTAATGAATGTTAAACCACCTAATAATGTGCGATGTAAGGTATTCTCAATAGATTCAAATAGTAAACGTCCAACAATTGATGATATTGTTGGCAATAGCAATGCTCCACAAAAAACTCTTGTTGCTGAAACGGGATCCGAAAGTGTTGGTGTTGGGGGTGCAGTTTGTTCTTCATCCTCCTCGCTATTGAATGAAATAAATTGGTATTTGTTATTGAAAACCTTAAAGAAATTGATATATACACTGAAAATAATCCATGCAACATTTTACGAAAAAAGCTTTCGTAGTTACTTTTTTCGTATTATATACGAAACTTTCGTACATTCCACGAAAAAAGTTTTAGTCTAGAATTTTATTATTTTACGAAAGTAACGAAAACCATTCGTGTTTACTTTTTTCGTAGAATGTACTAAACTTTCGTACATATTACGAATTAGATTGAGTCTAGAATTTTATTATTTGACGAAAGTAACGAAAACTTTTCGTAGCAATTTTTTTTTTGTAAAATATACAAAACTTTCGTACATATTACGGAATAAATTTTTACACCAGAATTTTATAGTTTTACGAAAGTAACGAAAACATTTACTAGTACGTTTTTTCGTAAAATATACTCAAATTTCGTACATATTACGAAATCAATTATGGAATATATAAGTTGTTCTTAAAATTATTGAATTATATAAAATTAGGTGCTAAGTGACCCGTATACATATAAGTTGTAGACAGCGTTACAGGGGCACAAAAAGGGATTTTCAAAATAAAAGTGGCACAAAAAGGGGATTTCTGAGAAAAGAAAGGGCAACTTTAATAACAAGAAAAATTTTTTAAAGTTATATAATTTTAAAAATAGTTTACATTATAACTTCCCCGCGTATTTTCGATCTTCCTAAGCCGATAAAACAATTTGAAACAATGGTAATAATTTTCGTAAAGCAACTAAAATAATTCGTAATGTTCACTAGATATTATCTTCAGTTATGAAAATATTTCGTAAAATCTAAAATTTTATTTTGGGTTTTACAAAATTCTTTCATAATACATACAAAGTTTTTTTAAAACACAAAAAATATTTGGTAATATTCTCTAGATATTACCTATGAAACTATTTCGTAAAATGTAAAACTTTTTTCTCTTTTCTACGAAACTCTTTCGTATTATATAAAAAATTATTTCTTAAAACAAAAAACATACTTCGTAAAATAGACATAAAAATTTCGTTCGTTTCGTACATTTCATCAGTTGCCAAAAGTACCTAGTACATTTTTTTCAACACGACCGGTTAAAGTTGGGAGTAGTAATAATTTTTAGTACGTCGTTTGGCAAAATGTAAGATTTCCTTCGAAAATCAGGCCACTGCAGTATGAATTTTTAACTGCCATTTACAGAAGGATATCTGACAATGATATAGGAGAAAAAATAAATGAGAAAAGTGAAGAGTTGTAGTCATTACAGGGTTTTTTTTAAACTGGCAACACCGTTTAAAATAAGTGACATAGATTTTTTTCCAACTTTTTTTGGAGCAGTCAGTACTTGTCCTATCATCCGCTTTCGGCTTGACGTTGATTAATGGGACACCCTTTATAGTCAATATGATTATTAAATTTTAGACCTTTATCAATAACGAAACCTAAATATCTTATTTGGTTCACCTTTTCTATTAATTCATTGTTTATTTTGAAGGTCTCATTACTATTCTCGTTAATTACCATTATTTTCGTTTTACTTTCCTTTAAACTATATTGATTCCTCTGCGTTTAACTATTTGATTCCTCTGCGAATCTTTTCTAACCTACGAAGTTCCAATAGAACTAATTTTACAAAAGTATATACATACGCACTTCCAGTTATATGTACATAGATTCCAACATACATAATTGAAACAATGTTGTCCGGTCTAATGCTACGCCCAAAAAATTATTCTAAATATGCCGTCCCATTATTAAATCGTGGACATATGAGGAAAATATGTTCAGCATCTTCCACGACATTACCACTACAACAAAACCAAACAGTGTCAACATCGGAAATTGCGCAAGTACGACCTAGAGCAATTACGTCCGGCCAAGAACTGTGTAATACAGAAATGCAAGTCACCATGTTTTCTTTATAACCATGTCCTGATTTCAGTTATCAATGGTTAAGTAAATCTTCCATTAACAGTCTTTATACATCGTGCTTGCCACTTACAGAAGCACAAATCTGTCACACCATCCATACTGTCCGATACGTCCCACAATGGTATCGTTTCACACATTTGGCGGCAAAAATTTTAAGGAGTTGTACTAAAGCGGTAACTTAAATGAAGAAAAATGCCAATTGGTCGTACTACCAACACAACTACAAGGATGTAAACACCACAGGGAATAAACCAATTTGCCCAAATTGATGCGCTAAGTTTATTTCTAACTTAATAGTTCGAATGAGAATTGGACACAGCAAACTTACGCATAAATACCGTCTTGAAAGATCACCGCCCCCTCTTTGCTCAACATGTAATGTTCAGCTAAGTATAATCCACCTTCTCGATGAATTCACAGATCTACAGAATATCAGAATAAACACCTTAGGATCCTACAAGGCATCCGACTGTTTAAAAATTTTATCTGAACACAACATCTAATTAATTTATAAATTCATATTGAAAAGTAATCTTTTACGCAAGTTATAAGTTTTCTCTTTATTGTTTAATAGATATCTACATGTACTATGAATTATATAAAAATATATATATTATGTATTATATATTATTTTTTCGGGACGAAAGCCTTAGCTGCTAGATCCCTCTTTTTTCGTATTTAATTACCATAATTGTATTATCCAAAGAAATTTACACACACTACTTCCATTATAATTGTATTATTGTAATTAAATAAAATAAATATATATTTAAAAAAAATCCTCAAATACGCTACTTATAACATCCAAAATGCTGGGACCAAATCTCGTAAAACCGGAGGTAGTGATGCCTTTTGCTCAAAAATGTTGCTCTTGAACGGAAATCGTGATTTTTATCAAATGGGTTCCTTCACTTAATTGTGAATAAAATCAAAATATGTGAGTTGATTTTAATGAAATATGGCTCATTTTTCTTGCAACATAGTAGTAGCCTACACTGAAAATAACCCATGCAACACTTTACGAAAAAACTTTCGTAGTGACGAATCTTTCGCATATATTACGAAAAACCATTTAGGCAATATTTTTTTGAATTTACGAAAGTAACGAAAATCTTTTGTAAGCGTTTTTCCTTGTTAAAAAAATATACTTGAAATAAAAAAATAAATTAAAATTATTTTTTTTAAATTGGCGTATTTTTCAGATGTAAGTAAATAAAAGAAATTTTTAGCGCTTATAAAATAAGTACAAATTGGCTTAGTGGGTAGAGTACATGCCTTGAAATATGAAGATTGCGGGTTCGTGCCCCGGTTGACCTATACTTTTTTTACTTTTATTTTTTGGTAGTTTCGTTCATTTCGTATATTTTACGAAAGAGTTTAGTGATGCGAAAATACGAAATATGTACTAGCGTTTTCGTGCATATGTTGCATGGAATTTTTCAGTGTATGGTTTTAGAAAAAGAACGGAATTTTTTGTGCCTTTATTTCTTATTAATTTTTTAAAAACAATAAATTTCTATAAAAATTTTATTTTTAGTATTTATTAAATTTATTATTTGAGATATTCTACCAATTTTATTCAAAGCACCCATGGAATGCATATAGACATTGCTTAACCCTCAACAAATAAATCTTTATTTTAATTTTATTTTTATATAAGTTTGTTCAGCGATTGGTAAAAGTTTGTGGATTTTTCTAGGTAACTTGAAAGAATAGACTATCAATTTCAATTTTTAGCGTGCTTTTTCCCAAATTAATATTTTACTTTTTAAGTAAAATATAAAATTTTTTTATTAAAATACATTGAAATTGATTATGGAGGGGTATTAGCTAGTTCCTATGGCCATTTCATTGGGGCTAATGCAAATCATCAGGGAACCTTTACCCAAAAATCTCATAGAAAAACTAAAGATATTATATTAAACTCCTAATCATAAGAATAAGAAGTTTATAATATCAAAGTTGAAACATAGACTATAACCTTTATTTTGTTGAAGAGATTAGACGGAGGTAATTAGAGCTTGCTTACTTTTTTCAAAGAAAACTTTGAGTGCTAAATTTGATAAAGCCATTTGGATTCGCTCATATCTATTAAACTACATACATACATATGTATTTATGTAATTCAAATAGTTATTGTATATTTTAAAATAAAGTACTACATATATTTAAATAAAAACCCTACCAAAGTGTTCGCAGTGAAAATAACTTATATGTATTACCTGCTGAGTTGCATGAAAAGTTTCATCAGTTCTGCCCGTTTTTTGTAAATAAAATAAAAAATGTCGTTAGGGACTTTGTATTGAAAATAAAAGCAAATTTGAGTTTTTTTATAGTTGTTTCAATATAAATTCCCTAACGAAAATTTTACTTTTATTTACATAAAACAGGCAGTTAGTCTGGCTTGTAGGCGTAGTTTAGTGAACTATTTTGTTATTTAAAAAATTGCAATACACCCAAAATTATCACGACGTTATTTCTGTACCAATTTTAAATTTTTTAAGTGTCGCTACGGATCTGTTCGAATCCTAAATCTACTTAGAGTCTCGAAATCTAGTAGATTTGATTTTTCAAGATTTCGTATCCAAGAATAAATACTTTGATAGTGCGTTTACATCTGAGCGCAATCTATTACTTACGAGATTTCGAGTAGATTTCCCATACAAAACAAAATCTACTTCGTCACTAGATTTCGATGAAATCTAATCAAAATCTAGTAAATTAATTTCTTTTGTACTACACTGTACAACATTTTTATGTAAACGGTGAGTGAATTAGCTACGTCGATACTACGCTAGAGCGCGCTCTACAAAATTATTATACAAAAGGTGTGTGAATTAGTTGAGTTTGCACTTGTTGGGTCGCAGTTTATGGAGAATTTTTAGTCAAAGGTTTCTCTTCTGGATACGAAATCTTCATAAATGCCACAAAAGCTTGGTGTAAACGATATAGATTTTGATGAAAGATTTCAAATGAAATCTACTAGATTTTGCTCAGGGGCTATTCACATATTACGTAACGCTCCATGGGGCAGGAAGCGTGTGCTTTGTTACGGATTAGATAATTTATATTAAAAATTTTGTAAAAAGCGTTACGGGGTGTAAAAACTCCGAAAATAGCGTTACGTAATATGTGAATAGTCCCTCAGATGTAAACGCATTATGACTGAAATTTATCTTAAACTGTAACCCAACAAGTGCATACTTGGCTAATTCACACAAATGTAATAGAAAATGTTTGTAGAGCGTAGCTCTACATGTTTATATCCATGCTTATATCTAAGTTAAGTGTAATGGGTTTCCATTTTAATTTCCTGGCATGGATTAAGTCTTATTTATCCAATAGGATTTGCTCTGTGAGTATTGAAGGTTATAGATCTAAACATTATTTGCAAACGTCGGGTGTACCCCAGGGAAGTATACTTGGTCCATTGTTATTTAACTTGTTCATTAATGACATTGGTAGCTGTTTCTTGAAATCGAGGTATCTGCTATATGCCGATGATTTGAAATTGTTTATGAAATTGGAATCAACTAATGACGCGCATATTTTGCAAACTGAGATTAATAATCTAAGTGATTGGTGTCGGCTTAATAGTCTGACTCTAAACATTAGTAAATGTGTACATGTATCCTTTCACAGGTCTCTGACTCCCACTGTGGTTGTCTTTAACATTAATGGTATAAATTTGAAAACGTCAAATTCAAAGTTGGACTTAGGGGTTATATTTGATACCTCTTTGTCTTTTGCATCTCATGTTGAATTCATACTACCCAAGGCTTATAAAATGCTTGGTTTTTAAAAAGAAATTGCTCTGAATTTGTTGACCCGTACACACTCAAGCATATCTATACTTCGTTTGTAAGATCTAAGCTAGAATATGCTTCCGTTATTTGGAGTCCTCACGTTTCTAATCTGATTTCTCGTGTTGAAAGAGTTCAACGCATTTTTATTAAATTTTCTTCACGAGTGCTACCTTACTTATTTTCCGTTCCGTATGAGTCCAAATGCCTGTTCATAGGCTTACGTACTCTAGAATCGCGTAGAATAGTTCAATCGGCACTATTTGTATATGATGTTATTAATGGTTTTATTGATTGCCCAGATTTGCTTAATATGGTACCGTTTTATATACCTCCTAGGAATCTTAGGTTGTCTAAGCTATTTAATGTACCCTTTCATAGGACTAATTGTGCACGTAATGGTACTTTAACACGTGCCTTTGTTCAGCTCAACGAGATTAATTTCAATTTACAAAAAGTTTCTCATTCTTTTATCGAATTCGGCACTGAGAAATCTGAGTTTAAACTCTTACTTTTTAGTGTAATAAAATAATTGTCTTATGTGTTGTTTCCACAGTGCAAACAAGTATTGCTTGTCTGAAATTTGTTTGAAAAGCACTTGGTTTTTAGAGTGTTTCCATACAAATTTTTACTCAGGTCGCTTGTTTGCATTGTGGAAACAGCACATTAATATAGTAAAATAGCTGTGATTTATAAACTGTAAAGATAATATTGTATATATTTACTTTTTACACATACTTCATTGTTAAATTAGATATTTATACAATATAACTATAGGTATTTTTGTTATCTTAGTCTGTAAGGATTTTTTATCCAAAGACTGAAATAAATAACTAAATAAAAAATAAAAATGTTGTACAGGGTAGTAAATCAAAATAAAAATACTAGATTTTGATTATATTTCGTCCAAATCTCCTGACAAAGTAGATTTCGTTTTGTATGGGAAATCTAGTAAAAAATATCAACATTTAGCTCTCGTAAGTACTAGATTTCGAGGCAGTGGTATGTATGTCCTATTAAACTCAAAAAAAGTTTATTTTCTTTTTAAATTTCTCCAAAAGTTCTTGTCTAATTGGTTTTCAATAGTTGGTCACGTTTTAGGTCTTGACTGCGTCGAATATCATAAATTAGATGTAAATTAGTGCAAGGTATAGAGCGCAGTGGCGATGCCGAAAGTTTTCGAAAGACAATTATTCTCTTCAAAATCTGTAGTAAAGTGGCAGATCATTGAGTTGCTCAATGTCATACCCAGGCAAGATCACTATCGAATGCCATGGATGTAGTTTATAGAGATTCCTAAATTATTAGAGCGCTCTAAGCGTATATACATATAACATCTTTAATCGTATATACATATAACCTCTTTGTGTCAAATCAAAACTTCAACAAAGGAAGATATTCATACTTACGGATATGGTATAATAAAATTCATTAGAGGCAACTTGCGAGCTACATTGCGACGATTACGAATCAAACGTATAACAGCATCTTCCCATCGAATCATACGGCCTAGAACCAAAAAAACTGGTATTGCAGGAAGACCAATAAGTAAAATAAGTGGATCACCATTTTCCATAAGAGCCAAGCCTTTCTTATGTCCCACAATCTTGAAATATTTGCATCATTATGTTTTTAAAAGAGATAGAAAAGATTTTGTTGTACCTGTAGAAAAGTTACGGCACCATATGTTACAGCTGTCCAATATAAAGAGCCAACAAAAATTCCAGCTGCCAAAAAAGGGCTTACACGTTTTATTAGATTATCAAAGGCTTCGAGAATATTTGCCAATTTTCCCATTTGAGGAAAAACTATAATATACTCGGTTTGGCATTGCTGACAGCTAACCGTACGTAGAGCATTACCTTTCTGCTTTTCATCTACCCAACGGTATAGGCAGCTCTGGTGCACCCATTTAGTTGAACCACGACATTTACAAGGCTGAACCCAAGCTGCCAAGCGATTATCTTCGTCAGAAGCAAAACATATCCAACAGCTGCGATCACTGTCTCCACTTTCCTGTTGCTGCATTAGCTGGCACTGTTGACTCCTAAGCTGACCTTGATCGCTAACACCATCAGATGTTTTCTGGGACGTCGATGGTAAAGCTACAACAAAGTGATCAATATCTTGGTAAACTTGAATGGCTGAACCGCTAGATTCGTTTGTTAATGAAGCTTTGAGATTAACGTCTCTCTTCATGTCATCACTGGAAGGATTTCTAGCGTCTTGTGTAGTCCATTCTGTTTTATCCATGGTATTATTCCTAACATTTGTATTCTCCGTTATTGAACCCATAGTCGACTCAATTTTTGCTTTCGTTGTTATTATGTTTGAAATTGTTGGGGAATCACTATTTTCCTCCATTTCCAGTACGCCCTTGATCAACCAAAGCTGACGTGTATTACACCTTTAAGACCACGCACTTTTATTATTCTAATCCAAAGTTTCTTATGTACTGATTTGATTAAAATTACTACTTATCTTTTTGGAAAGAGCAAAATAAATAGCTTAACTATTATTTTGCATACATTTTATTTTAACTAATCCAATCACTATTCAGCAAAAATAGCAAGACCAACTTGACGTTTCCTTTTTTTATTTTATTTAAATCCTCTTTTCTTTATTTTTATTTGACTTTTCGTTTTGATTCTATTTATATCCACCGCTCATTACTTTTTAAAACTTTTTAGATTTATTTTAATTATTATTAGTATGTAAGAATTGCATTAATGCATTTAGCTTTTATCTCCCAGGTTATATTAATTAAAAAGAAATTATTTTAGGGCGGAATTTAAAAAAAAATTATATTCTTACCGTCACCCAGAGACCTGCGCCGAGGGGTTTCGGCGGCAGCTCAAATTCGGCTGCAACCAGCGTTAAGCTGTGTTCTCACCATGGTCACCGTCATGGTAGAATAATATAACAGGCAGCCGCACAACGAACACAAATGCACATATTGGGATAGAAAATGTCAAGAACCAGCATACAATTTTTTGCCGATTTCGGTCCGAAGTCGGTCAGAAAGTCTGCAGAAGATGCCGAATTCGTATCCGATGTCGGTCAGAAAATGTACCGAAAATCATATGAGTGGTTGACAAGAAACCGGATCTCTTTATCTGAGGAAATTCTAAGAACTATACCGAAAGGTCTAACAGAATTCTGTACGAATTCCGACGGATTTCCTAGGGAAATTCGAAAGGAATATTCGACATGTCTTATAAATGTCGGAAAAATGTCTGGCAAAACATCAGAAATTTTTCCGAATTATCTGATATGTTTTAGTCCTGTCGTATTAATATCAGAGAAAATTCGGAGCTAAAATTAGAAATTTATCAGAAATGTCGTTTAAAATTCTCCATATACTGATGTGCAGCTTATGGCAGCTCATCAGAAAATATTTACCCATATTTTATAAGTTTAATAACTCAAATATTTATGAGTATAAGATCAAGAGGTAAATGAGAACTGTAACGAAAACTAAAATCAGACAATGTGCAGAAGTGACTGCTAAAAGTTGTAAGACGTAGATCAGAAAATATGCAGACTACTCTGATAAATGCCTTAAAGGAAATTAAATTGCCTTTGGATAATGTGTAGACTATTCTGATATTAATCGGATAATATTTCAGACAATGTGCAGAATCGTCGTACCAGAAAACTGTCTACTGCTCCGCCAAATGTCTGAGGGAATTTTAGACAACTCGGCTGATTGTCTGGCAAAGTCTCAGATATTTTCTGATGTTAGACATGTCGGCCAAATATGTTTCCTGGGACATTAAAGAGAGGGTATGTGCGTGGTTCTATATCAGAAGTAGTGTGTGCAACGTAATTATTTCACATATACACAACATTTGACAGTTCGTACCATGAAAAAAGTATATAAATAAATAAACAGCTGGGCTACCTTGTATATTATTCCACCATGGCTCTCACTATGTGTATTGTCTTATAAAATGTCACTTTTTTATACACATGTGATTTCATGTGTATTTAAAAATTTGCGGTTTAAGCATGGTACTGTGTTCATCATTTCGTGCGAACTGCTGTCATAAGTTCCTATAAAAAGAATTGTCACGAATTTCTCATGAAAAATTGTTGCAGAAGTAGTACTCTGTTTATTTTCTGAAAAACATATGAAATATATCTACAACATTTTGAGTCTTCATGCGAAATAATATAAGCAACACTTTTTTCGTGTGGAACTTACAATAAACATATTGGGTTTTTTAACAACGTACATAATTGAAGCATGCTTTCAAGGGGTATTATAATTGGTTAATTGTCATATTTTTCGTATGAAATAACTAATTTTGATCAAGGTTTTTCGCAAATTTGAACAGAGTACGTTTTTTTTCTATTTTAACTTAGAAATAGTATATTTTATCGCGGTAAAAAGTCCGCTTTGTTTGAATCAGGACTCTAAAGTACCTCTATACCAAATTTCATGAAAATCGCTTCAGTGGTTTTTGCGTGAAGCGTGTTCGGACAGACAGACAAAAATTCCAAAATTTGGTTTTTTGTTCTCTACATCAATTACTCCACAATAAAAATTTTCAAAAAATATTTCATGTACAGATACGCCTTTTTACAGTTTTATTATATGTATAGATATAATGAAACTGTAAAAAGGGCGTGTCTGTACATAAAATTTTATTTTTTAATTTTTATGGTGGCGTAAACAGTAATCGATATAGAGAACAAAAAACCAAATTTTTTAATTTTTGTCTGTCTGTCCGAACACGCTTCACGCCAAAACCATTGAAGCGATTTTTATGAAATTCGGTATAGAGGTACTTTAGAGTCCTGATTCAACATTTTTACCACGATAAAATATCTTATTTCTAAGTTAAAATAGAAACAAAAACGAAAATATACCATATTTTACTAATATAAATGTTGAGGGAAATTAGGAAGATGTTTTTGTTTTTTCAACGATGGTAGCACTGCTTATTTTGTATAACGGAAACTTTAAAAAATATGTAAAAACGTTAAATTATTATATTTTACAGACACCTTATAGTCATAAAGCGATCTTTAAGCGCGCGAAGCGGGCGGGCACATCTAGTAGTTAATATAACCATTGTATTCTTCATATTTAAAAGTACCTATTTTTCAGGAAGTTATGGCGTAATATCTTTTTTCAACGCATAATCCTATATGGAATAATTGCTTAATTCAGCTTATAATATATTAAATTTCAAATTGAATGTCTCTATTATAGTAGAAAGAGACATATATTCCTAACTTAAAAGAGTCGAAGAACGAAAAGTCAACATTAGGTGCAATAAGAATATATTTCTAAAAATCCACTTGAACGTTTAAAAGTGCTCTCCTACAAAGCTATAAAATATGACTTAAGCACTTTTTCCTTATTGCAACGCATTTTTCATTATTTATATTTTCAAAAAATATCAATAATAAATGCGGTGCGCACTATGATCAACAACTCGTCCGCATAAAATTTTTAAGGATATGAATATTGCTCCAGTATGCTTATATTGTATGTGTTTCGAGCACAATTCAACATCACTTGTTTGTGCCAGTATACTGGAGTAGTGTATGATCTGCTTTACTCAAAACGCGAAAAAAGATTTTTAGCCCCAGACAAAACATCGCGTAAATCTAGCACTTTTTACAATTATCTTTTAGCCCTTTCTTACTTTTTGCTCAATATAGGTACATTTTTTATTTTTTCGAACTATTTCTTCTATTATTCTAGCAATATCAACTTGCGAACTTACGCGTTAGTATCGTTTTTACTCAGTTCTTTTGTTAGTTTGCTTTACCAGTAATAAAAAAAACAAAAGTCTAGAATAATCTTCAATTTCTTTAAAAATTTATTCTGATTTTAAGTTGTCCCCAAAATGTAAACATGTTTTGATTTTCAAAACAAACACTTGCTTTTACACAGATCAGTTTTTCTTGAAGAAACTTTTATTTTATTGTGAGAAAGAGCGAGAGAGGACTATATTTTATGTATTCCTCTCTCGCTTTCTCACTAGAAAATAAAAGTTTCTTAAAGAAAAACTGATCTGTGTAAAAGCAGACTTAGGACAGCCATTGGCGTATCTAGGCCCTTCTGGGGGTGCTAAGCCATCCCCAGAAACGCTTTACTCCCCTAGAAATTCAAAATATTAGAGTAATTTTGATAATATAAGCGAAATTTAGGGTCAAATAATGGGATTTACATAAGAAATGTTGTTATAAATATTTTCTGTAGTAAGAATGCAATGGCAATTCCTAATATTTTCGTTTCGAGCGAAACGAAAACAAGTTTCACTATATTGGTTTTAAGAAAGTAGAATTTTACAATCAAAATTAAGGGTAAAGTTGTACTAATAAGCCAACTAAACTGCTCTTAATTTCATTTAAGCTCAATAGGCAGAGTGCAACTTAAATGGTGTCTTATAACAATGCATTTTATATCATATGGGCTATTATGTATTTCGATTCCAAGAGAGTAACATTAGATTTTATATACGTAGCTTATACCATAGGGTATATAAAGGGCACACTGAAACTTGAACAACCTAAGTCTGCTGTCAAAAACCTCAGTCTAAGAATGTATTAGTAGAACATATTGTATTGAAAGCTTTTTGGAACATATTTTTGGACAGAATTGGTAGAAAATTAGTAATCCAGAAGAAAAGCTAAATCATTTTTGTAAAAGTATTTGATTCTACTACAATTTTGATCATTACTTTTTTAAAGTTACAGATTGGAAAGAGGTACTTTTTACGTTATGGCGGTACTGTGGTATTTAGAAAATGGAAAGTACTGAAAACTGTACAATAGTACTGAACTTTCTATCACTGATGCGGCGGCTGATTTTAAGCCGTCTTAGCTCAACACACTCTCGTCGGCGGCCTTAACCAATTATCGGCGGCTGGGCTCAGCCGGCTAAAGCCGTCATGGCGTAGGTCTCTGCTTTAACGCGTTTAATTTTGTGTAAAAGTTGCATTTTTTAAATAAGTTTTTTGATAATAAAATGGAAACTAAAAAACTCAATAATCAGAATAATTTTCAAAACTTGATAAAACTTCAGATAGAAATAATTGATAGTTTGTCAAATGGGACACATGTAAGCTCACCTCTCCTTCCACTCGAAGAACTGTTTGGATTTTTAAACGAACAATTTGAAGAATTTCATCAAAAGGAAAATTTTCGGGTTATATTGGCATTTATTCATCGTTGCATTAGGATCTGGATCAGTAAAAGAGATTATTTAAAAGACGACATTGGAATACTTTTGGTCGATTTAATTGAAGATCATCGTGAAGATGATGCCCAAATAAATATTGTTGTTCAAATTATTTACCAAGTTATGCACTCAATAAAAACTTTTGCCTGTATATCGGAAAAAGTAAGTTTTCTAGAAACTTTTTGTATTGTTAATTTATTTAGTTTTATGGAGCAAATCAGGGCTCAAATCGTCACATCCGTGAACGTACAACTCGTCACGTAAAAACGCCATTTTCGGATTATGACATACGTGAACGTACTGTAATTCCATACAGTTTATACGATTGACGTGTCACGTAATTCATTTTAGTACGATTGCCGATACGATCACGGATGTAACGATTTGAGGCCAGGTTTAACTACTCGTCTCGAAAATATATATAAATCCTAAAAAATTAAATAAAAAAATTGGCGGCGAGCCTGTTTCCTGTACAAAATTGTGATTATATGGTATACGTATTTTCCATCGAATGCAGCCAATAATGTTATCACTTTAAAGCTTTTGAGAAGATCTTTTGGCAATTACTAAAACTTTGAATAAATTCGTTTGCTCAGTAGATTTTCTGCTAGGCGTGCTTCAAGGTTTTCACCTATATTAGGGTTTCTGTTATTGTTTAAAGTGGAAATATTGTGGGTCTCACGCCCAAAAAAGGTGGTATGTTGATGCAAAACTGACTCAAAAAATTTCACGCGGTTGAAATTCATTTAATTACATTTATAGAGCATGATGACCCACAAGTCATAAAATATGACCACATCAGAACATATTTCTTCTAAAAAGTTGTCTGTGAAGTTTTCAACAGCTTTTGCCTTACCGACTTTTAGAACAAGCCAAGAATACCAATGCTGTTGAAAATGAAAATAAAAAGATCGTGAGGTATTAGCTCTTTTTAGACAAAAAAATGTTTTTGAAATTTTTTCGCCTCCCTCTTGGTTTCGGAGCTAAGGGGCTCAAAACTTTTGTTTTGAACTGGCCATAACTCCTGCAATTCTGCACGCATATAAAAGAAATGTATATAATTTTAAAGTGCTCTAAAAAACCTCTGTTATATGTTGATATCCGTTAACTAGAGTCCGACCGAATATTCGGTTTCGGACAAAATTGTGGTTTCGGCAGATATTCGGTTTAGGCCAACTTTTTGGCCGAATACCGAAACCGAAACTTTATTCTCTAAATAAGGAAGTTCATCGAAATAGTATTTTCCAAGTTTAAAATATGTCACCGCCATGAATCTGTTTTTTCCCGTCCAATATCTTTTCCAATTGAATGAAAATTTTACTTATTTTTATAAAGCGCAACCAAAAGATACACATTGTAACATAAAGTATTCAACTGTTTGTTGCCAAAGTAAATAGCATAAACTAGGGAATGTTAAACCGATTTCGATTCCAATCGAAAATCTATTTTATGTTATAATAAATCGATTTTTCGCAATCGAACTTCTGCAATTTAGATTTTTTTATTCATTTTAAAATATAAGAAAAGCTCATTTCAATCTTTATTGTGTATATTATCGATGAAACGCGGGCGTAAACAAAAAAAAACTTCACTTTAGTAGAAATTAATGAAATCGTACAAATTTAGTGTCAAAAATAGGTAAAAATTCCACTTTATATCTTTTTAGTTATTCCGACTCAAC
Organism: Panzeria rudis; assembly: GCA_956483635.1. Classification (NCBI taxonomy): domain Eukaryota; kingdom Metazoa; phylum Arthropoda; class Insecta; order Diptera; family Tachinidae; genus Panzeria; species Panzeria rudis. The sequence goes on along the minus strand of OY101447.1, from coordinate 133,331,319 downwards.
TTTTTGTTTGGTGCTCTTGTAACGTCATCAATAGAGCGAAAAATACTCCTCAATGTATGTGTACTGAACCAAATATTCCAGTTCTATTCATCATTTAAGCTAATTTCACGCCAAGTTTTTATTAGTCATATGCTCGTAAATGTTTAAGTTTTATATTTGCTCGATGGAATGAAATATATTCAATTTCTACAATTATTTTGACTAACACTGTATGTATGTAGAAATACTCTTACGCCCTTTTTCATAGTGTACAGTTAAAAGTTAACGTATACTTTAACGGAATTTGCCGTTAAAGACCACGTTAAATGTTAATAAAATAAATAACTTAAGATCTGTTAAGCTTTTATAATGTCAATATCAGTTAATGCTAAAAAAGTTTCGGCAAGTTTCGGGTTCGGGTTCGGCCTCAAAAAACAGGTTTCGGTCGGACTCTACCGTTAACTCATTCTGAACCAAATACAATTTTAAACATTTGAACCCGACTTTTTACGCAATTACCCGATATCTCGAAAAATTATCGGTCGGGCTTAAGGATTTTCTCCAATATGTATGTCGAATAGTGGCTTCGCTGAGCTAAGGTTTTCTGACTAGCGGCCTTCGGCCGGGCTTAAGGGTTTTATCCTCTATGTATGTCGAATAGTGGCTTCTGAGTAGGGTGATCAATTCGGTTTTTCAACCGGGGTTTTCCGCCATATGGTTGTCGGTTTTTTCAAAATGTTAATATTTCGAATGTCGAATATTCCGGTTTTTTTTAAATTAAAAAACCGGTCCAGTTGAATACTGTTCGATTCGTATATTCTATTAGTTTTATTCTATATTAAAACTTGGCGAACTTTTACTGTTGGTTTTCCTACGTATTTTTGTTCAAGAGCATTTACTGAATCATGCAATTAAGGTGAACTAATTTGTTAAGATAGTAGCAGGGGCGAATGAAATTGGACTTGTGATGAAGAATTTATATCAAATGCGTGAATTTTTTTTTTAATTAATAATTTTTATTAGTATTAATAATACTTTTCAGATATGTATACATACAATAATTTAAATTTGAATTTGGTATTAGTTTGTTTTACTCTAACATAAATTATACTTTACAAAATATGAGATTTGTTTTTTAAATAGATTTTGGTTACTTTCATTTTTAATATAATTTGGTAAGGTGTTGTAAAGTTGAAAGCCTTTGTAATAAAGTTTTCGTTGCATTGCAGTTGAATGTACTCTTTCAATTCTAAAGTTGTTCATATTTCTTAGCTGGTATGGTTGTGCTTCTCCGACATATACTATTTGTTCCATTAAATATTCTGGTGCTTCTTCACGTTTCAGTTTTTGTATAAAATTTAAAGTGTTGAGTGTAAGTCTCTGCTTTATATTTAACCATTTGAGTGACTCAAGCATAAAGTTGGTTGATGTGTACCTGTTGCATTTTAATATGTTTCGCATTGCTCTATTTTGAAGTTTTTGTAGTCGATCTATCTGTTGTGTAGTGCAGCATGAATATAAGATTGTAGACCCGAATTCGAAATGTGGCTTTATTATAGTATTATAAATGTTTATTGCCGTTATAATTGATATTTGATTTCTTATTCTTTTGAAAAAACCATTTTTTTTGCCAATTTTTTTTGCAAATATAGTCAATATGAATTTTAAATTTCAGTTCTTTGTCTATAATAAATCCTAAATATTTTATGTGATCCACTTTTTCTATTATTTGATTATTTATTTTAAAAACTTGGTTACTATTTGTATTTATTTCTAATATCTTCGTTTTGTTTTCATTCAATTTAAGTTTATTCATTTTTAACCACATGTTAACATTTTCCATATCTTGTGTAAGATTATCATAGCATTGTCGACTCGATTCACCTTCCGCGAAGATAAGCGTATCATCTGCATATACAACTATTTCGCATTTATTCAATATTTTTGGCAGATCAAGAAATAAACAAGAAAAAAATTTTAATGTTCCCCTATATGCTAATAGCCCACAACAAGTAATAAATTGTTTAAAATAATAAAATCTATCATAAACAAAATCTGACTATTAAGCTTTGAAGAATAGTAAACTTCAAAATTTTGCTATTAGTGGATTTAATTTGTTCAAATCGATCGTTTTCAAATCGACTCGATAAATAAATAAATCATTCTCTATACAGAAATAAGTGAACGCCATTTGTTCAAAATTGAGTTATACACATTTTTGTTTACTTGAAACATAGCTCTATTGTGTGTTAAAGACAAAAATGTAACACTTATATTTAACCCTTTGACGACCATAGGCAAGTATGCTTGCCCAGCGGCTTTTGGTTTCTATAAATTTCCTAGTAAGAGATAGAGCAAATATGTTCAAAAGAGATTTGTAAAGTAGAGTAGGGGCTACAAAAATGTTGAGGGTACCTAAGAGGACCTCGGTTTAGTCAAATAATGGCCTTTGTTCTGGGCGCTACCCCTGGGCGCGAAAAGAACGCAACTGACTGAGACTCAGCTAAGGTCAGAGGTCATGACCTACCTACCAAAAAATATAAAATGCAAGATTATCTAAGTATCAGCCGGCCCACAGGGATCCAAATTATGTTTGGCAAGTATATTTGCCTATGTTTTGAAACGAAAATAATTGCATTGAAACAAAAAACAAAATTTTCTTTAATTTTTATCAAGGTATTCGGATTTCGTCAGTATTTCGTCAGCACTTGTTTAGTTTCATGCTTATTCTTGTAAATTTTTGTGTTTTCGTTCCTAGCTGGAAGCTTTATTAGGGTTTTGTTTCTTTGTTTACATAAGTTTTTTAATTTCATTTAGAAAAAAGAGATGTTTTTCGTGCGTTAAGATTTCAATGGCTATTTTTATTAAATTGTGCATATTTTGGTGTAATATTTTTATTCTTTTAGTGAATGCTAAGATAAAAATGAACGAGAGTTATGCGTAGATCGGCACCTTTTGTAGTAGTGAACGAGCCAATTGCATCGAGCTCAAACGATGTACGAACATTAGAAAAAATAGCTCTGTTTATTCCATCAGAGAATAATTTTCATTTTTGACAAACTCTCCTATGAAAACCCATTTTTCCTGAACGTCATAAACATCAGGAAATGCCATCAGCCTACGAAGTGTCCGATAGTGCTTGTAATTTTATAGGCAAGCAATATATCAGGATTCAATTTTGAAAGAGCACATGCTAAAGCGATTTCTAGCAGATAAGGAAATAGCGCTGTTCCAATAGAACTTGAGTAGTTAAATGGATGAATAACTGGGGTGTTTACTTTGCTTAAACTTTATCAGCTCGACAAGTTGTCAAGATTTTAATCGATTGCCTCTGGTAAATTCACCATTACAACAAGGGAATAGGAGCTGTCGATTTTATTGATAAATAAAGGAACAATATGAGTACAATCGTATAAGAAAATAACATTTCAATATCCGTTTATTCTTCGATCTTTTCGAATTATGCGTCGTGAGTAGCAATATAATACATAACATACTAAGGTTTGCCAATGGCTTCAGGGGCAAAGTTACTTCAATATAATTTGACTAGCTTTGTCCATGGAATTGAAAGCTAACTTCAGCTCAAGGGCGCGCGTATTCTCAGATGAAACCTGAACTGAAATTCGGTCAGATCTCTCCGCAAAATTAATAACCACACAAACTGGAATGTGTATATTGCGACTCTGACAAAATATATAACCGCACAAATATATTTGGCAATCAATGTAACGTGTTCTTCTGCTTTACTACATCCAGTGACAGCTTTGGTATCTACCACAAATGACTGTAGCTATGCTAACATTATATAAATTAGTTATATTTAACTTAAAATAAAAAATAATAATTAAAACTTTTTATTTTTCATATAAATATTTCGGGGTGAGAAGTTTCCTTTCAGCCCATAGGCAAATATATTTGCCAAGCAAAATGGGGAACAAGGAGTGGACTTAGACCCCCAATTTTTTTTACAGAACTAATATTGGGCCTTACAAAGTAAAAATAAAAAAATATTCAAAATTCCTTCGGCCAAAAATGTATGGTCCTCAAAGGGTTAATAGAATTCCATGCGACTAAAAAAAGAGTCAGTTGGAAGAAGGGAATAAATCCGGTCTTTTATTCCCTTTTTCCAACTGATAATCAATAAAAAATGGGATCTGGTACAATTAAGTTCAAAAAGTTAAATTTTAACAGCAAAAAAATTGATTTTTCCATCACTGTAATAAAAGTGAACGCACACAAAAACACATATATTGAAGCTGGATATTGAGTCTAGCAGCCACTTAACACTGAAATAATATAACTGCAAGCTATTTTATAAATACTCTCAACTAATTACGGTTTTTCTTATTTTTAGGATAAGAAAGTTTTTTAGCGATTTATATGAAGTTTTATGGATTTTGAGAAAAATAATAAAAAATCAGTTACGTGTTGTCAACGTATGACCATCGATAATGTACATTAGGGTGGATCAAAAAGTTTTTTTTCAGAAAAGTTTATGCTTTTCTCTCAGTGTTTAATCAAAACTTAAAGTGCTTTTTTTCAACCTTGTTGAAAGGCCTTTTTTATGAGTGCTTCAACGAGTAAACCGTTAACGGCACTTAAGCATTGTTTTGCCGAATCACTAGTTGAACTAGTGTTTATATATAAATAATTACTCGTCATTTAGAAGTCAACAAAGCACTACGTGCAACTTTAAGATCCTTTTACAAGTTAAAGTTTTGTTTAAATAAAGAGAGATTTTTTCTCCAATTTAATTCAAAATTTTAATTCTTGTTTGTTTTATTTGTATATTTGTTCCTCAACGGATATACGCCGAAACATTAAGCATTGTCTATATGCAACATTGGTGCTTTACCAAATCGTCAGTAGACTTCAAACACAATTACAAACCCTTACTTAACAAACCCTTTATCTTATGTACAGACTTTCAAAAACCATTTGAGAATTCACAAATATGTAAATTATTTTCAAAAATAAGCAAAGTAGGCTTTGAAAATTATACAAAACCCAGCAAATATTTTTTTATTCGATATGAATCTATTTTGTTTTTCTACGCCCTTATAATTTTCAAAGCCTGCTTTGCGTATTTATTCTTAAAAACAAAAAATTAAAAATGTTTATAAAATTTTCATTTTTTGGCTTAAACTTTTATCTAAGCAAATTTAGAAACAATGTTTACAAGTCCTCAAGATTATTTTGTTGTCGAATTTCGGTTTGTGTTCTTTACTGCATTGAAAACCCCCTTTTTAAGTTATGCTACTATATGTGGTGAAAGTGCTGTATTTTTTACATAACGCTATAATATAGGAGTGCAAATTCGCGATCAGCGTTCCAAGCGTTCTAGCGAACGAATAAGTTTTTCGAAATTTTTAAAGATGTGTTATTAACAGTTTTAGTTTTAAGATTTGAATACTTATTGTTAGTTCAATTTACAATTGAGAATTCAATAAGTAAATTTAAAAATTATAAAAAATAGTATTCAATAGAACACTGAAGATGACATATAACCGAAACCGGTCTGTTTGTCAACCAAATTTGACGTGGGATGACAGAAAATCGTTCCATATTCAAACAAACCCCGTCGGAAGAAAAACACAACACTCAGGGAGTTAATGTCAAAACTCATCGAAGATGATACGTATGAATTGTTTTAAATTCAAAATAAAGTGTGTGTTCTAAAAAAAATATTAAATTCTAAGAAAATGTATTTAGCGTTACGTTAACAAAATTCTTAAATATAATTTATCTACAAATTTTAGCACGGTAAAAAAAAGTTGACAGTAGGGGAAGGACAGAAACGATATAGAGAGCATTATCCGTTAGGAAATTTCTGATTTGTTTTCAAAAATTTTTATTCTACCGCGAAAAATGTCTTAGGTGGGTCATATTTTGGTACGAATAATTATTTGAAATTGACATAACTTTTAACATTGTTAGTAAATTTTATTAGAATTGGTCTTATTTGAAAGAAGAGTTAGCGTGCTTTACGCTTATGTATAAACCTTTGTAAATAATTATTTTAAAAGATATTAATTTTTTACTTTTACCATGTTAAAGTTAAATAAATGGTCATAGCCTTTAAGCATATGGGCATTTCCACAGGAAAGTCCACTTTCTGTCCCGTACGACACCAAGCAATTATGTTGATTTTTTTATAATTCTTCCCATATTTGTGTAGCTCTAAATTTTAGGAAAAATTTAACCACATAGTGCTGAAAAACAAGCTTACTTTCTTGGTGTCGAACGGGACAAAAAGTGGACTTTCCTGTGGGAATGCCCATTTATATAGTGCTTTAAAATAAAACCCTATAGTGACTTTATGTGGTGTTTTTTTCGAAAAAATTATTCCCAGATCAATCGTGAAAGTAAATGTAACCCTCAATACACAAAAATCTTACTAAATCTAAAAACATTATGTTATATTAAGATCATTGAATAAGGCGAAAACTAGAACATGAATCCTGCCTTCTCATATTTCTATTAATCAAATTGGTAAAGTAAAACAAATTAATAAAAAAAAACCCAAAATGTACATTCAAAATGAGAATCACCCATGTGTATTATTTCATTGGGCCAAAAACTCATTTTCATATGAGCACTAAAGACAACTTCGAACGTTTTGATATCAGAACAGTGCTGATTGATTATTTTATGTTACTGAACATGGAGTGTTGATTTATATATTCACCCTTATCGGGAATAAAAGTTCACGTGAAATTTTTTCCCTTTCCCTAAAATTGTGATTAGCAATTTTGTGTCGTTGTTGTGTTACTGTACTCCTTTGCTCGTTTTGTTCACCATTTTTTGTCCATGGGAAATATTTCACGTGAACAAAATGTTCTCCTCGTATTCCCGATAAGGGTGAATATTATCCATAACTTAATAAACAAAATAGAAATAAAAACTATCGACCTTGTTCTGTAAATATCAAATCGATTTGACATCGCTCTATTTCAGAAAATTAACTCCGCTAGTTTTCTATTATATAACGCCTCAAATATCATATCTGAAAGAAAACTATCGTATATGATTTTAGAAATGTCTACAGGGCCATTATTAATTTTGGAAATCGACTCGATTTACAGAACAGGATCGTATGTGCTTGTTCACCACAACAAAAAAAATGTGTAGCCCAGAAAATGCAAGTTATGTTAATGAATTTAAAGCTATAAGGTATATTTTATTGAGCCTTTATAAAAAACAATACAATTAGAGCCAGTTTTTTACTTAAGGAAAAACTACATTTGTCAGTTAACTGTAGCTTGAACTTAAAATATTGTTTTTCAAATGAAGATTATCCCGTTAATAATCTAAGTTTTACTGAGCAACATTGCTCAGTTAAACCCAAGTTAAAACTGTCAAAAAATAAATTTTAAAAATTCGATATATGAACAGAAAATTAAATAATTTTTACAAAAATTCTATCAATATGTAAAAAACTGAAAAAAAATGCATTTATTTAATACTGTTATGAAAAATTGGAAAATTGCATTTCGGATGTTTGCAAATGAAGGAAATACTGCAATTTTTCGTGAAATTTAGAGTGTTGCCTTACTTCTATTAAAAAAATTCAAGAATGCCGCAAATTGATTGAAAAAAGTACGGCAGAGCTGGCAAAATTGACAGCCCCTAATCCATTATTGAAAAACAGATTTGCTGGTTAAAGAACGTTTAAATTTGTTTCTGGTTTAATTTAAACACATGTTAAACTAAGCTCCAGTTTCTGACTTAATAATTAAATGGTTCTTAAACTTAATTTCTATTTAAATAGAAAACTCATTTTTATAGATCACATTTAAATATAACTTATAACACCAATCTTGTACACTTAAATTCGATTTAAGTTTTATAAATTACCATATGATTTTGACCGCTTGTTGTTCTTGTGCAAACAAACAAATTTTGGCCGCTGAAAATTCAACTTTTGTTGGCGTAAAATTTGGGCTTTCTTTGGGTATATTTGTCTTTTTGTGATTTTGTAAGCTGTTTTTATTCTTTTAAAACATTGCAGAAACTCTTGATTATTCTTATTTTTTGCATGAAGAAAAATATATATTTGTTGGATTTTGCTTTGTTTATATTGAACAGCTGCTTTTTTAGGAAATTTATGGGAAATTTATAATAGTTGATGGTGCTACCATATTTTTGTCACAATTAAATAAGAACAACTAAATACGACTGAAAAACAGAAGTTGTGTTTAATTACAATTTAAATTTATATGAAAATCAACTAAATAAATATTTAATTGCTGAGTCAAAAACTGGCCATAAGTTTAACCAAAAAGTAAGGAACTAGCTCTTAATGAACAAAAAGTAATATCCTAATTAACATGAAAACGAAACATTTCACCTGGCTCTAAGAGCCAGTTTTTTACTTAAAAAAACTAAATTTGTCAGTTAACTGTAGCTTAAACCTAAAATATTGTTTTTCAAATGAAGATTATCCAGTTAATAATCTAAGTTTTACCGAGCAATATTGCTCAGTTAAACCCAAGTTAGAATTGTAAAATAATAAATTAAAAAATTCGATACTTGAACATAAAATTAAATCATTTTTACAAAAATTCTAAAAAAAATTTACAAAAATTCTATCAAAAAACTAATAAAAATTTATTTATTTAATACTATTATGCGGGAAAAAGTGGAAACCTGCATTTCGGATTTTTGCAAATGAAGAAAATATTGCGATTTTTCTTCAAATTTAGAGTGTTGCCTTACTTCTAATAAAAAATTCAAGAATGCCACATATTGATTGAAAAAAATACGGCCGAGCTGGCGAATTTGACAGCCCCTAATTCATTATTGATAAACAAATTTGCTGGTTAAAGAACGTTTAAATTTGTTTCTGGTTTAATTTAAACACATGTAAAACTAAGTTTAACCAAAAAGTAAGAAACTAGCTCTTAATGAACAAAAAGTAATATCCTAATTAACATGAAAACGAAACAATTCACCTGGCTCTAAGAGCCAGTTTTTTACTTAAAAAAACTAAATTTGTCAGTTAACTGTAGCTTAAACTTAAAGTATTGTTTTTCAAATGAAGATTATCCAGTTAATAATCTAAATTTTACCGAGCAATATTGCTCAGTTAAACCCAAGTTAGAATTGTAAAAAAATAAATTAAAAAATTCGATACTTGAACAGAAAATTAAATAATTTTTACAAAAGTTCTAAAAAAAGTTTAAAAAATTTTATCAAAAAACTAATAAAAATTTATTTATTTAATACTATTATACGGGAAAAGGTGGAAACCTGCATTTCGGATGTTTGCAAATGAAGAAAATATTGCGATTTTTCTTGAAATTTAGAACGTTGCCTTACTTCTAATAAAAAAATTCAAGAATGCCACATATTGATTGAAAAAAATACGGCAGAGCTGGCGAATTTGACAGCCCCTAATTCATTATTGAAAAACAGATTTGGTGGTTAAAGAACGTTTAAATTTATTTCTGGTTTAATTTAAACACATGTTAAACTAAGTTTAACCAAAAAGTAAGAAACTAGCTCTTAATATCTATAATATTATAAAAGATGAAAAGAGAAGTACGTCCTGTATTTAAAGTTAATATTATTTCTTTATTTTTAAAATTTTAGGTATTGCGCAAACTAATTGACATTGTGCCGTTAATTAAAAGTACATTTACAGCTTCGAACTGCATTGCTTGTATTCATAAGTATGTTGAAATGTTTCCCGAAAGTTTGAAAAATCTTGAACTATTGTGGGGGAATTTAAAGGATCGAATTGAATTAAATTTAGAAAACAGGAGAACAAATGAAATAGAAATTGATATTTTAATACAATTTATTGACGAATTTAAATCGCTACAACCTAATTTTCATGATGAACCAATTTTAATTACCACTATTCAACATCTTCTAAAGTCTGACCAAAGAAAATTGAGAAAATGTGGTTATTACTTATTAAAGAAATTTATACAATATTTTATCGAATATATCAACAGTTGTTCCAGAAAATGGCTGTCTACGCATCATAATCAACAAATTGAACGATCTTGGATATTGTATGTTACAATATTAGAAAATCTAGAAGAAGAACAATCACATCTCATATTACCGTCACTGGAAAATCTTGAAGAGCTGGTGAAGAGTGAACACCTAGCATTGCCTTGGCTGAATATACTATACGATAAAATATTAACCCACAACAACAAATTAGTATTGCGTTGGGCTATAGAGTTCTTTCTGAGAAAATTTTCATGTTCCGATTTATCTGAGGAAACATTAAAACATTTGCTGCAAGCAACAAATTCTAATTCACTCTTCAACTATGAAGGATATTTTCTGGAAACAGAGTACTTTACTTTATTTTTAAAAGGTGATGTAAAAATTTTGCTTAGACTCTTTCCCGAAATTGAGAACTGGAAATCTGTGCCATTATACATATGGCTCAAAAATCTTAATAAAATTCAGTTACCAAAATCATTACCATTTGAAGAAATTTTGAAGATTTCCTCTTGTGTTCGTAAGCTTCAGAATTGCACTATTCGCGAAAAGGCAATAGAAGAGTGCAAAAAACTTTTTAAAGACTTTATCGAGAAAATGTCTATGAAAGAATATGTTGCGTACATAGAAACGATTCATAATCCTGCCGATAAATATTTAGATCATGAAATGTTATATTCCAAAAAGTCTTCCTTAATTCAGTCTGAACCTGGTGACTGTATTTACAAGCAACGATTTTATGATATTTTTACAAACAGTAATTGGAACAATGCGGATTTACTTTCATTTCTTAAGGATGTACCCATTGAAAAACATGGTTGGCTAAAATTTGCGATATTTAAATATGAACTTGGAGAAAGTGATCGAGATTATATAAGCAATTTATACAAACTGGAACTAAATACTGTCGGATTTATAGAAATACAGAAGATCATGAACATTTTCAGAAACAGTTTTCTTGACTCCACACCTTATGACATACATGAACTGATTGAATGTAATCAAGCTGCAATTTCATTTTACATTTTGCAAAAAGATACTTTTCAAATTAATGACGAAGACACATTACGATTAATTTTAAGCACTGGAATAAGTCACAATAATGTACTTGATACTTTTGCAGAAAAAGTTTTAAATGCCATTCAAGTAAAAATTGATTTGTGGTTTATTGATGAACTTTTAAAATATAATAGTAAAAAAATGTAGGTATTACTTAAAAAAAAAAAAAATAACACAATAAATAAATTTTCATATTGCAGGCTCATATGTGTTTCCGGATATCTGGGTAGAGTTTATAGGGATGAACTCATTACAAAATATGCCACTATCATTTTGAAAATATGTAACTACAAATTTAATTTGTTCGAAGACTTAAATTTGCTCAATCACTGCACAGACGAGTGGTTCAAAAAATTAGCTAGCCAAGGTGATAAAAGGTAAGATAGCAAGAAATTTAAAGTTACAAACTGAAACTCTACTAATGCGAAAATGTTCGCTAGTTATATAGTATATGGCATTTTTTTGCTAAATATTCAATATATCGGAAAAAAGATATGGTGGAGTTCACGCAACATTCGGTAACTGTTTACTCGTTAATGCTAGGACGACGAAATTCGCTCAATACGACGAATTCGTCGTTAAAAATTCGCTGTGTAAATTCGTCGTATGAAGCAGTGGTGCCAGAAATTTTCGGAAAAAAATCTTCATTCTTCGAAAAAAATCTTCATTTTAGAAAAAAAATCTTTAAAAAATTTTTTTATGTGTAATATAAATATAATTCATGATAATTATAATAAAGTTGCTATACATATACCAATGTATATAAAAACATAAAAATTAATATGTAAACCAGTGTTACGTTTTTCGTCAAAAGTTACATTTTGAAATTTTCTTTGAATAAATTGTAAATTTATGTAGATTTGTATAAAACAAATATTGTTATTCGATATTTCAGTGATAATCTAGTATGTGATGGCCTCGAAAACAATAAAAAAGGCATCAATAATCAAGAAAAATAAACCGATGGCAACGCTGTGAAAGTGCACTTTAATATCAGCTTGAGAGTGATTTAATTCTCGTATTCAATTTTCACGCAAAAGTTGTATATATAAGAATTAAAATCACATTCAACAGAGCCACCTACAAGTGGAAGTGTAGCGGCTTCCGAAAGTGGCGCTACTCTGTTCTGCTGTGTACGTTGAAAAATTAAGTTGTTGTTAATTTTTCCCTTGTTCCTGGAATATTAATCATGCCCAATTTTTTGTGAATATAACGTTACGAACATTAGCCTAATTTGGATTCACAAAGCAAATACGTTCGAAATAATAACATTAATATCCTTTAGTAGAATTTGTTTTTTAAATTGCGCGATTTGAAATCGATCGATTTCCATCACATACTAGAATAACAAGACAACCCAGGCAGAAAATTCAATCGGGCCAACGTTGGCAAAGCGTTTTCTAGGGTGGTTCAAACGTTGGCAAGACGTATGACGTTCAACGTTTAAAGTGCTTTGCCAACACGCAAAAGATAACGTCGATCCACGATTGGCCGATCGTTTTTCATGTCGATGGCCAACATTGTGAAAACTAAAAATTCAGTGCTTTCCCAATATCATCATTTTGTTTAGTAAAACATTCCAACACAATAATTTTGTTTAAGGTATCTTTACATGGTAATACATGTATTACGACATTTAAAAAAATGCTGCAGAATGAAAAAAATTGTATCACGTAAAAACTAAATTTATTGAGTAAGAGAGAATACAGATACAAAATTTGACAAGCGTGCGGTAAATGTTTACTTTCTAAATCATTTTAGAAACTTATGTATTCTGTTTAATATCTTTGCTTATCTGAAAGTTTAAATAGTTGCTGATTTCAACAGTATGATTACCATATACTTTGTACATAACCTTTAACTTTTATCTAATTTTGTTACAGAATCGAGGAAGTATTTTTGTTTCATTACTTCGGTTTGAGAAATTGGTCGCCAATCGAATATTGTCTGACGCAAGTAAAGAAACACCACAATAAGCAATTCGTATTGGATTTGTTAAAATATCATACAGATATTACAAAGAAAAAAGCAAGATATTTTGAAAATTCAAATGAACACCGTGTTAAGCTGAGGATTGCTATTTGTATTTATTACTCAGCTGCTAAACACATAATTAGTGCTGATGTATTAGACCAGATTTGGAACATCTTATTAAATGAAAATAATCAGCTGAATATAACACAAATTTATGAGCATATTCTTGCAACTAATGAACTGAGAGCAGATGTTATAATAAATAAATTAAAGGGGGTAAGTACAAAAAAGAAATCAATAATAACACTGACTTACAAATTGGTACTTTTTCTTTCCGTTTTGAACAGAACTAAAATTTTTCTAATCAGTTTGATGTGTTAAAAACCCTGTATTCTCAGTTTTTTTCTATTACTTCGAGTTTTATTACCTTAACTCGAGAACAGCATGTCCGATTTCGACCAACAACGCATCAACAGATGCATAATAAAATTACCTTCTAATAATAATAAATCAGTGCTAGTTAATCTCTCTTTTTGGCTTAAAATATGCTTAAACCAACGAATCTATAAATCAGTAAGCATATAAACCAATATATATTTTTTGCTTTGAAAATTGAATAGTGTAGCTATATGCTATCAAATTGCCAGGGTATACATAAACTTGTGTAGGAGCATCCACCAAAAGACACCTGCGACCGAAGCATGAATGGTGAAACATGAGAACGATAGGAAGCATTCTATCTGCTTTTCATTCTATCATTCTTTTGTTTGTTGTGTATATTGCTGGATCATGTGTTGTTATTGTTGTAGAATTAGCGCTTTGCTTAAAAATATCTTCAAAATATTTATGAATTCTCTGTTAGGACAACAGTAACTAGAGAGAGAATAATAATAATAAATATTAATTTTGTGTGTGAATATGAGTAAAAAGTAATAAAAATTTACCTAGTAAACATATTCTGTGAAAGCGATGCCTCCTAAGTACATATGTATGTATGTACATTAGTGTGAAGCGTTGGTGTATGAAGGTAAAAAAAAGTCATCCAATAAATTTCGAATACCTCCGGAATGTTGCATCTAGCTAAATTATATACAAAAATCTTTTTTAAATTTTTTGCGACATATCTTTTAGACCTCTACCGCGGCTGGAAGCTAGAGAAATTATATGAATTTTATTTTAATTTGCTTTGCTAATATAGAAAAAATTTTTTAATAATTTTTTTAAAGCTACACGAAAAAAACATTTTTGTGCCGAATGAAAAAAGTTTAAGACCGTGAAGATCTGATAAAATATAAGAAAGTTATAAGCCATTAAGTGAAAAAGCTGATTTTATTTCCCATACAAAATTATTTTCAATAAAAAAATTTTCAATACAAACTGATTTAAATTAATTTTGTATGAAAAATAACTAAAAAATAATATAGCTGTTTTCGCTTAAGGGCTAATAACTTTCTTATTTTTTATCAGAATTTAGCGATTGCATCCATCATGTGATCGTCACAAAATTATCTTTAAAATACAGCCAAAAAAAAATATACTTGGTAACATAAAACATAAAAAAACTTGTTTTTCGCGAATATCGGGAAAACGCCCATTAAGAAAAATAAATGAATATCCTTTTCGTGTTCAGCGAGATCAAATATCTTACAAAATCTTAGATATTTTGAGTGTAATGAGTTATAACAGCTATAAAGAATATATAATGTTACATCAAATGATATTTCACAAATTGATCGATTTGATCTCATATTCAAAATCTTGATGCTGCGGTAGAGGGCTATAAGTAGGTCCCAATATTTTTTTGATTATTTTTCCCATGTATCTAAAAATAAAATTAAACCTTGTTTTGCTATTCGAAAATGAAATTCGCAAAAAAAAATCTGACGCTCCACCATAATGTACATATGTATGTATATTAATTATTTCATCCAATACATACATATATGACTTATTTCATATGTACATTTGCACACAGGGAAAGGTATATTTCATTTTGTTTCATAGTTCAATTGAACTAGTGAATTGTGAAAACTTGAACTAGTTTCCTTAGTTCAATTGATGAAATTAAACTAGTTCGTTCGTAAACTATACAAGTCTATTAAACATTGATAGCCTTATTGTAATTTTTTTCGTTCGTTATGTTATTTCACAGAACGAAGACGATAACATAAAATTTTGGTATTCTATAGCGCTTGTGGCAAATAACATTTTATGTACTGCAAGTGATTGGTTTGTGAATTAGAAAATCAAATAAAAATTACCAAATACATATTTTTTCAATTGCTAGTAGCTTTTCAAAAATCATTGCTCTAAAGCTTTTAAATGTTTTATTCTGGCAATACATTTCAATTTAATTGTATTGACTTGTTTTTAGGAGCTATTCTAAAATAAAATTAAAAAGTTTTAATTTGATTATGTTTGGGCATATAAAATAACATGCCAAAGCAATATTGTGTGGCTTTTCATATTAAATCGTTCTAAAAATTTGTATAGCAACTTCGATTTAAAAAGTGCAGAAATCTTCTTTGGAAACTTTGAAGGCAGCAAAGTTCGCGCTTGTTGACCAATAATTTGTTTCTTTTGAGAAAGAAAGTTGCAAAAAAATTATATGAATATGTTTTAATATTTGTTTAAGTATTCCAAACATAAAATGACTCATATACATATTTTTCCTTATCACCTACAAAATACCTATCAATGAAGTTTTTTCGTACTAACATTGGATGTAGAATATGATTTTGTTCAATTTAACATTATTTTTTCAACAACATATATTTTTTCTGTTAAATGACAATTGTTTCAAAATAAAATTTTTATGGAATAAGAAATATTAATATTTGTTAACAGAGCCGTCGTTTGATTTATAGAATAAGGCTATTAATTTATTCCTTTATGAAATTTATTTGACATATTGTCATAATTTTATTTTAAATGAAGTTTATTTGCTGGTGTTTAAGCATTGTCTATATGCAACATTTCATTGGCGTTTTACCAAATCGTCAGTAGACAAATTATGACAATATGTCAAATGAATTTCATAAAGGTTTAACTTGGATTTTATTTTTCATTTTGCCTTATAGGTACTTTTATTGTTATCCGACGGATTTCTAATTGTATAGATGTGTAGAAAAGTAAAATGGACTCATATCGAATAAAAAATTATTTGCTGGGTTTTGTATAGTTTTCAAAGACTACTTTGCTTATTTTTGAAAATCATTTACATATTTGTGAACTCTCAAATGGTTTTTGAAAGCCTGTACATAAGAAAAGGATTTGTAACTTTGCAAAATTGTGTTTGAAGTCTACTGACGATTTGGTAAAGCACCAATGAAATGTTGCATATAGACAATGCTTAAACACCAGCAAATAAATTTCATTTAAGCTATTAATTTATATTAACTTTTATCAAAGTCTGAAATTTTGTAATAGAAATCAGTTTTTATAATAAAAAAAGAAAACCCCTTATTAAACTATAGATGGCACTTCTTCCTTCATTACCATCATCGTTTATAGCTAAGTACTCTGTTCAAATTTGCGAAAAATGTTGATCAACATTAGTTTTTTCATACGAAAAATATGATAAGTAACCAATTATAATAGCCCTTGAAAGTCTGCTGCAATTGTGTACGTTAAAAAAACCCAATGTGTTTGTTGTAAATTCCACACGAAAAAAGTGGTGCTTATATTATTTCATATGTTTTTCACAAAATAAAGAGAGTACTACTTCTGCAAAAATTTTTCATGAGAACTTCGTGACAATTTTTTTATATGAACTTTTGACAGCAGTTCGCACGAAATGATGAACACAGTACCATGCTTATATCGGAAAAGTTTTAAAAACAAAAATCTTTTACTTAAAATGCAATTTCATAATATGTACATTTATATTTCAACTAATTTTTTAAATTTGAATTACAAATTCATTTCAAGTGTCCTTTCCTGAATTGTGAGAAATTTAATATTAAATTTTTCTTCTCTAAATTTAGCAGGGAAAGTTATTTTTTAATAGGAGACACTAATTAACTCTGACTTTTGACAAAATTAATCTTATATTAAAATTCAAGTTATAAGAAGCTAATAAAGTAGCATTAAGATAAAAAATAATTTGTATTTTCAGGCGCAGAATTTGACCTCCAGCCAACAGGTTTCTATTATATCGGTGGCTCATGAGTATTTTCAAATAAGATATTCAACACCGGAAATGAGGAATGAAGTGGTTTGTATTCTTTTATCGCTTACAATGGGTCCCAATTTTCACACTCGTCTATTGGCGCAGATGTCTTTATATCAACTTTTAAAAAAGAAATTTGAACAGTATGTACTATATTGATATTATATAATTATTATTTATCTCAAAATATAAGACTAACTTATAGACTCTTGGACATATCGACAACCGAAAGCACTGTTGCTAACTTTTTGCTACAAATATCGCTAAAAACGAGTTAAAAATAGCTAAATGTAAAATATTTTACAAAATTTTGCGATAAATCGCTAAAAACTGATATAAAATTTCAGAATTCAGCAAAAATTGCTGCAAAATATTTAAATAGTTTTGCGATTTATCGGAAAATTATTTATAAAAACAATATGAAAAACAGTAATTCAAGAAACATTTGTATATCGTCATATCAAACGTAAAACGATGTAACTACAAACTTTTAAATATTACAGGAGAATACATTACATGTATTAAATAATATCTCGCGAATCCATGTCGGCTTGTCTGCAGGTCATAAATTAACATATATGAATGTAAAACTTTAACATACATAGTAGAGACTATTTTCGTGTGTCGTATTATTTTCGTGACACGAACACGCACGGCTAAACATGAAATGTTCGTGACAGAAAATCTGATTTCGTTCGTATTCAGGTCGTGTCTTGTTAAGCAAACTTGGCACGAAAAAACACGAAACGATTTTAAGATTAAAATATCGACGGCCTATATTCAAAATCCTCTATATTCGATTTTGAGGAAAATCACTTTTTGATGGCAAAGTATTGCGTAAAATAAACCGCATCTATGGTAGAAATTTGAGAGTAAAAATATTTATTTTTGCGATTTTATCGTCATTTTTTAGAGAGAGACTCTCTTACGCAGTTAACTTTTTACGAAGGCAAAATTGCTCTACCTCACAGTGATGGAAAATACAGATTTTTAAATGGTACTGAACCTTAACTTAATAAGTACTTTTTTCACCTTAATGGTACTTTTTCAAGAATTGAAATTTTAATACTTCAGGTATTCTTAATTATCACACAAATTAACCATTTTTGACATATTAATATATTTTTTTACTATTTCCGTTGATTTTTCTAGATGTATGTAATTGGAGCTCTTGAAGATATTCGTATTAATGTTCACTGTAAATATTGAACTTCCGGTGTATTGTTGGTTATTAAATTTTGAAAATTTAGGTATCTTGAACTAGCAACAACGATTCATATCTTAAGGCAGAAAATATTAAATAAAGTTCAGCCAGTGGCTAGACAAAAATTTAGTTTCATGCACAGAAAAAGCTAAAATACGATTTCAATTGCTAACCCCCATATTCATAAACGATTAGTAAAGTTAATCAGGTATGTGATGGAAATCGATTTTGAAAACGAAGCAGTTTTGAAAGCCTTTTAAAGCACTTTTCATAAAATTTCTTTAATTTTTTTGATACAACTCTTTTGTAATAAAGAAATATTTTTATAACATATGTGATAAAATTGTTTTTAATAAAGAAATATTAGTAAAAAACACCTTAACAAATTGCTTCGTTTTCGGAATCGCTTTCCTGACATAATAAATTGTTATTGTTTATTTTTTAATTTTCATACAACAATTAGATCAGGGAGGCATTTACTTCAAAAGTATTAATATGCACTTGTATTATACTGTGAAACAGCCTTAACGAACATTTTGAAAAAACAATTTTGCTGTGATATGTCCATTGGCGTAGATAGGTCTTTCTGGGACAAGAATTACTGAAATATTTAATAAAAATTATTAAAAACTTCTCTATCTTTGGAAAGACATACATACGACCATGTTCTGTATTTCATGTGAAATTAAAATGTGCGGAATTATCTAAGCATTGTTGTTGTAAATTAATATTTATAACAACAATGCTTTGATAATTTCACACATTTTAATTCCACATGAAATACAGAACATACCCGATATTAGTATTCAAATTGTAAATGTATCCCGTTTACTTACAGAAATCATTACAATTTTTATAGAAATTTAGTTTCCAATAATTGTCAAATTTTTGTTTATTACGTAAAAACCCTAAACAAAACGTGCGAGTGTGTTTATTTTATTCTGATGATATATTTTTTGTATTTTCTCTAACAAAATATAAAAAGTAGTACATACAACATTTTAAAAACCTTTTGATACTGGATCCAGTTGTGCATAAAATTAGTCCAATAGAAAACTGTCATATCGATGGGCATAAGTTGACAACACGTAATTGGTTTTTACAACTTGTCAGTAGAAGAAATTACGTTATAAATATGCTGAAAGCGTTACTAGCATAGAAATAAAATAGCTGAAAATTATTTAGTAAGATACTCTCAACTAATTTCTGTTATTTTATTTTGAGAATGGGAGGGTTTTTTTGCGTTTTGTGATATATAATAAAAATTCAGTTACAAGTTGTCAATGTATGACCATCGATTTGATATCCAAAAGTTTATAACGACCCTTAACCGCAAGAAAATCGGAATCCACAATTTCTAAATTTTATGCTAAATGCGTACTTCTTTTATTTTAAAAGGTAATATTTCTTTAATATTGAGTAAATAATACTATTTGCTTTGATCTATGTATATGAAATGCTTTATGTTTTATTGAATTACTTTAAGATAACGTATGCTTGTTTGGATACGATTTTTTGCTTCATCACACATATTTTTCATAATGAAGTTAGTCAAGGCTGATTTCGCGACAAGTCAAAATATTCGCGACGAGTGTTCATCAATTTCAATTTTGCAGTTCTCTACTTGAAACAGAATTTTATATTTTGGTGTGATTTTTTCGAACTAATTTGCCTTTGAAACGATTTTATTGCGCAAAAGTCCGTAACGTGATATTCAGAAAGAATTAGATAGGATAATTATTCTAAGGAATCAGGGAAATTTTTTCAAAAAACAACGTTGTTCTGTTCTGCCGTGTATGTTGAGAATTTTCTTTTGAAGAATACCTACATAAAAAAATATGTAAAAAATATATTTACTTCTCTTTAAAGCACCATCGATTATAAGATTCTTCTAAAGACGCCAGAAAAAAGCTTATTAAACATTGGGAACAAAAATGAAATAAATTGTTTTATTTGCATCTAAAGTAAAGAAAAAATCTGATCATAAATAGCCTAAATAATAAAACACTAATAGCGTTTTCCTTTCTAGAAAAAGTGTAACATTTTTTTACTCTTTATTAAAAAATTTGCAACTTAGCGTTCCTTGAAAGCAAAACTGTATCTGTTGGAGCGCAGCTCTTTTTTGGATTCTCTAACTTCCGTATAAATAATATAAGACGCTTTAACTGTTCAAACGTTTATTCGAGAATAAGATTTAGATAAAAAGTACAAAGTAAGAAAGAAAAACAGAGTAGCAAATATTAGCATTGATCAACATAGTTGCACATAAATGTACTTTAAAACTCCAATACTCCTCCTCAATGCCAATATTTATACTATGTTCAAATAACAATATACAATATGTGCTTAAAATAAAAAATACATTACATAGTTAGACCTAGAAGTTTTGAAAATCGTTCATGGCTAACCCTTTGCAGATTCTTAGTCAACACATCAGCAATCATGTCTTTAGTATTACAATATTTCAAATTTATCTGCTTTTTCTGATATAAATCTCGAACGTGATGGTATTTAATGTCGATATGCTTACTACGAGCATGATAGACTGGATTCTTCACAAGATGCAATGCCCCCATGTTGTCGCCTTGAATTTCAATGACATCATTATACAATTTGATCTCATTCAATAGTTTGCCAATGTATGTTGCCTCTTTGGCCGCCGAAGAAAGCGCCATATACTCAGCTTCAGTACTGGATAACGCAACAGATTGTTGCTTTCGGCTTTCCCATGAAAATGCTGCACCTGCTAATAGGAAAGTGTACCCCGTATAAGACTTGCGGTCAGCAGCATCTCCACCCCAGTCTGCGTCGACATAACATTTAATTGGACAGCCAGTCTTATGATACTTTAGTTGCATATTCTTCGTTTTGCTCAAATATTTTAAAACTCTTTTCGCTGCGGTGAAATGTTCAATATGAGGGTCGCTATTTCTTTGTGATAGTTTTGAGACAGAGTGTAAAATGTCAGGCCTAGTACATAGACTGATATACATAAGAGAACCTATCAACGACTGGTATTCGACTTGATCGACTCTATTACAATCCTCATTATTACACGTAACTTGGAAATTCGGTTCCAAAGGTGTCGCCACGGATCGACAGTTCTCCATGTTATACCTTTTCAATAAATTTTCTATGCTTCCTCTTTGATCAATTGCAATTTCGCCCGTTGGTTCGTTTCTTTCCACTTCAATATTCAAAAAATGATTCACTGGCCCTTTGTCCACTACTTGCAATCTTTCTGCAATTGCTTTTTTAATAGAATTTATCTCATTAATGTTGGAACACCCAATCAACATGTCGTCTACATATACAGCGATTAAGTTAATTCTATTTTCAATTTGTTTTACATATAAGCATGGCTCACTTTCACACGCATAGAATCCAATTTCATTTAGAATAGAATTTAACTTACGGTTCCATTGGCGTCCTGACTGTTTCAGACCATATAATGCCTTCTTTAATCTCAATACATGACGTGGTCGACTTTTGTCCACAAACTTTTCCGGCTGAGTAATATAAACATCTTCGTCTAGTTTACTATTGAGGTATGCTGATGAAACATCCATCTGGTGTAAATGTAGCTCGTATTCAGCCGCTAATGCAAATACCATTCTTATGGTCTCGTATCTGACAACTGGAGAAAATGTTTCATCATAGTCAACTCCATAAACCTGAGCACAGCCTTTTGCCACCAGTCTAGCCTTAAATCTTTCGATGTCACCATTCTTATTTTTCTTAAGCGAAAAAACCCATCGGCTACCTATAGCATTCTGATCAGTAGGCGGCTCAACCAGTTCCCACGTATCATTTTTTAAAAGTGCAGTGTACTGGCTTTCCATAGCATCCCACCAAAACTGTGAATACTCACACGATAGAGCCTCATTTACGTTTTCTGGGACGTCAATATTTTTAGAACACATAAAATTAATAGTGTTGTATACCTTTCTGGGTCTACCCTGTGCTCCGCGAATAATTCTCGGTCTCCCCTTTGCCCTTTTGGCCGGTTCTTCCTCAAAGCCATGGAATTCACTTGCAGATTCATAGTCGCTTTCATTTTGTATATCTAATTCGGTATCTCCTATCTCAACGCCGTTGTTATCCTGTTGTTCGATTCTAGTTGGCAATAACTCTATATCAGCTTGACCTTTCAATTCCGTCTCTATGAAATAAACATCTCTGCTAACGATTATTTTTCCTGTTGTCTTCTCATATAAACGATAGGCTTTTGCAGTGTCTGAATACCCTACCATAAGGTATTCCTTACCCTTAGGTTTAAACTTGCCATGTTGTTTTTTGTCCAATGCAAAAGCAACCGAGCCAAATGTTTTAAAGTGTTTGACCACCGGTTTACGTCCAAACCAAACTTCATGAGGCGTCATATTATGTATTGCTTTAGTGGGAGATCTATTCCTTAAATATGCGGCAGTATTGATTGCTTCTGCCCAAAGATTTTCATTAAGCCCCGCACCAATTATCATGCACCGCGCCATCTCTACCAGAGTGCGATTGAACCTTTCGGCAACGCCATTTTGCTGCGGAGTATAGGGTACGCTCAATTGTCGAACAATTCCATTTTCTTTCAAGTAGCTATCAAAGGCGGCATTCACAAATTCGGTGCCATTGTCGCTGCGCAGTATTTTAATCTTACGATTAAGTTGTCGCTCGACCATAGATTTAAACTCTTTAAACTTGCAAAACACCTCACATTTCGTTTTCAAGAAATAGACAAAAACATACCGACTCTTGTCGTCAATGAATGTCAACATGTATTTTGCACCACCACTGGATACACTGTTCATAGGACCACACACGTCACTGTGTATAATTTCGAGCAAATCAGTAGCTCTACTCTCCGAACATTTGAATGGTCTGACACTGCATTTACATTGCAAGCAAACATTACAGTCCATGTTATCAGGTATGTTTACATTTATACCAAGTACCATATTCTTATTTACTAATTGCCGCAAACTAGCAAAATTCATGTGTCCAAATCGTTTATGCCACTTCATTACCTCGTCCGTAGCGCCACATGAAAGAAAACATTTTTTATTATTATTTACACCATGTAAAAATAATCCGCCGACCCTTTTGGCTTTAAACAAAACCTTACCGCTTTTACTCATCACTGCTTCTTTGTCACTAAACGTAACATTACAACCACCACTTACAGCCTTACCAACCGAAATAAAATTACACTGCAAGCATGGAATATAGAGCACGTCTTTCAATAGTATTTGAAACTCTTTTATGTAAACCTTTCCTTTACCCTCTGTCAAAATTCTGTCACTACCAGCAAGTACAATTTCTTCTTTATGTTCTTCAAATTCTTCAAACATACTGCGGTCGCAACACAAATGCGCTGATGCGCCGCTGTCGACGCACCAAATATTCTGCCGCAATGTACTCTCATTTGATACCGAAAAAGCAGCACGATATGTTTGATCGTTTTTCTGTTCTGCTTTTGAACCTCTTTCTCTGCATTGCGCGGCGTAGTGACCACTTCGGCCACAGTTAAAACATTTGAAATTATGTTTTTTGCGAAAAACGTTGTTCTCGTTGTCTTTGTTGTTTCTGTTATAGCTGTTCTTTTGATTTCGTTTTTTCTCCTTTCCGTCGCGTGCCATAAATGCCTGTACAGTATTTTCTGTATTTGTAGTTTCATTGTTGTTTGCCTTTCGTCTTTGACCTTCTTCGATTAATTTAATTTTAAGTGTAGATAATCCGGGAAGCTCATCTCTTGCTTCAAGGGCCACTACCAGATTCTCATACGTTTTCGGCAAACTCGCCAGCAACATAATTACATAAAGCTCCTCCTGAAGGGTAACACCGGTTTCTGCCAATTTATCAACAATTGAGGCAAAGTTGCTTATGTACTGTTGAATACATTCATCTGCTGCCATACGCGCTTCCAGAAGTTGCTTGAACAATGTTACTTTACGCACGGGTCCCTTTGGGCGATGTACCTCTTTCAATGTGTTCCAGGTGTCAGCAGATGTTTGACAATTTTTAATGTATGATATTTGCATAGGGGTTGAACACAATATTAGTGTAGCTGTTGCTTTTTCATCCTTTGCGACCCATGCTGCTACCACAGCAGCATTTGTACTAGTTGATTCAGGCTTTACTGAAGCACCCGACACAACCGACCATAAATCTTGGTGCACAAGCACACTCCTCACCTGAAGGCTCCAAGAATCGTAATTCGTATCATCTAACTTGGGTATGTTACACATAGAGGCCATCTTTATTCAATTTATAATTTCTACTTATTTTTCATAAAACTTTATGTACGACCTGGTCCCATAACCTGTTGGAGCGCAGCTCTTTTTTGGATTCTCTAACTTCCGTATAAATAATATAAGACGCTTTAACTGTTCAAACGTTTATTCGAGAATAAGATTTAGATAAAAAGTACAAAGTAAGAAAGAAAAACAGAGTAGCAAATATTAGCATTGATCAA